>VSDK01013809.1:264889-301513 GCA_009767595.1 Symbiodinium kawagutii
TGCTGAACAAGGTATACCATCATTGTGGCACTTGGGGTTTGATGCAACACAAACAAACATAGGGTTAAAGATGCTCTATCATGGCTAATGATGATGGTTTGCGGTGATCCAGAATTCTTAGTAATCATGGTATAGTCTATAGTGATGGTTACACTGCTTATATCATGACAATGATTCATTGCACATACGACCGTTTCAAAAAAAAGGAACCTCAGCTTGTTGGCTGGATTTGGGGATTATTCTGTGTGTTCCAGGCCCGATAATGGGTGCCGGTTGACGGAAGTTGAGCCGCATCATGTTGATCAGTTTGACTACCAGCATCATAACCATCATGTCCCGTGTTTGGAGCATCCATGGTGGCTGAACTTCATCAATGCAACCTGCAAACCAGAAGAGTTCTGCGTGGGCACAGGAATTCTGCCGCCCTTCAGCTACGTTGTGTAGCCACGACATGAGCCGCAAATTCTCACGCCAAAAAAAAGTCCGAAGGATGCTGATTTCAGCATCTGGAAAGGCTAAGCTCAAACAATTTCAATTTCATGCTTTTTGCTTTCTGCACGGTAGACTGGCATTAACTCGACGGATTGGAAGAGCCAACTTGGAGATGTGACATGATTAGATTCACAAAGGGGTTCAAAGAATCCCATTCAATTGCCTCAGAGATATACTGTTGGATCGCGCAGCAATCCATAGAAGTATTCTGTCCACAATATGGGTGCCCTCCATGCTGGCTCCGTGCCATTCAAACAAGTGCCATCTTGGGGAAGGGATCAACCTTAGACGTGCCCTGAGCTGGATCAGTCTTAGCCCGATGGCATCAAACTACCAGGATTTTCACCTAGAGATAGGCGACAGTTATGGGTTGGTTTAATCCAGTGCTAGCCTGTGTTGGTTTGACCCATAACCATTACGGCCTGGACCTGAAGATGAACTTCTTTCGGAAGGCCTCACCCCACCGGGGTGTCCATGAAGGGTCTGTGTCTAAAAAGAAAGCGTCACACGCCTTGGGTACCACCTAGTCCTTTTGCTGGATAGCTGCTTGCGCTTACACCCCTGCCGGTTGCTCAGTTGTTGACAACAACATCCTGACTACACCTGGTGAAAGACAGCGATCCGTTATCAAAATGCAACGTTTCATGAGTAAACCACAGAGGAGTTCGAGTGGTGGCACCAATGACACCCCAGCTCCTCCATAACCAAGGCGTTGCAGGCATCAACCGAGCAGTCGTAGCACCAGTTCTGCTGGTTCCCCTCCCTGTGCCCCTGGCTGTTCACATTTCAAAAATGACCGGAAACTAGTCGAACTGTTGGAATGGGTTCAGTCCCTGGTCATGACTCAGCGAGCTCCCTGACTTGTACAAGTCTGATTTCAAGCGTTCACAACACAACAGACCAACCACTTCAGCTGTTGGTGTCATCCTGGAAACACCTTGGAGCCTCGCTGATCCACATTAAAGGAGTATCCATTGGTGAACATCTCGTCGCGTGCCCGCGGTTCGTGACCTTTGTGAAGTTGGTCACTGGGGTCCATTGACGAAAAGCTTCACGGGAAAAAATATTGATGGGTTGTGAGGGCCGAATAATATCGAATTTACCTTGGTGAGCTTACGGATCCTGTGGACTTCTTATGAGCTGCAAGAAGTGGCATTTGGTTGCTGTCAGACAAGACCTATCTGTGAGTTTTCAATTTATGCACGGATTCCATGCATCTAAGTTCACATGGAACCCAATTACAAAGAGCGCAAATCACTTTGTCATCAGGTTGGTCTTCCACATCAGTCTCCCGCGCTTAATTCACGGGCAGTTGACCCTCCGCGATACGCGGCTCCCTGCACAGTGGGTGGCGTAGCACTGTAAGTACCTGGCGAGACGAGATGGGGCTACCGAACATATACAGCAAAAATACAGCACCTACTGCACCTTAATGTACTTACTTGATCATAGCGGTTGATTTCACAGCAAATTGCCGAATGAACACACTTAGATGTAAAACATGTATTGATCATGTATGTACGTAGCATATATATATATATATACATATGTAAATCACAATAATCTATTCTGAAGTACGTACAAATCAATTAAGCGGCATGTATAAAACACAGATACATTGTCATTAAACATCATTCATCTTTTATTCTATTATACATGCGCACATTCACACGGCAAACCCCAATTACTCTTGTTTTGGGCCGGTAGCTCTCCAGCATATGTATGTATCTCTCAAAAAAAAAGTGCCATGAGAGCTCTGCTTGAATACTCGAATATGAATCCTTCCTGCTGCACCAAATGGCAATCACCTACCAATTGGATCCCATTGGGGTGATTTCGGGTGTAGAATCAAATCATGAACAATACCAACTAGCAAGTAGAAGTAAACAAATGAACCATCCGTTTCTTACCAGAAAGGAACCCCTTCACAGCATTCACTGCCTGGCAGGTGCTGAGGTGGCCCGACCCCGTTGAGCCAAGGTGCTGTACAAACCTGGGACGGAGCTTGGATGGGTGAGTATTTACCCTTCGAATCACCAAGCCTTCCAGGCCGAATAGATAGATATCTCGTGGATAGGAATGGATAAAGTGAGTATTCACAGGTGTAGCCTTTCATGGGCCAAGCAAACATTGCTGATGGCCTAGCTGAAACAAAATGAGAGCCGCCGTTATGGATATATAATGATTTGATAACATGGGAATCACCAACATTCAATGCAGTCAATGGCTATCTGATGGTTTGTAGTGGGATATCTGATGGTTTGTAATGGTGCATGTAGCTAGAAACCTGAAATGCTAAATCCATTGGAAGGTACCAAAACCATTCCCCTGGTGGTTCATGGTTGGAACATCTGGCGAGAAAGATCAATACAAACCATCGATGAAGGAGGATAATAACCAACAATAATAAGATTAACATGGGGTAACATCCAACTAAAATAGGATATACACCAACTGGTTGGTGGTTTCAAGCCCTATGAAAAACAGTAGTCAACCAACCAATCACTAGTAAATAGTAGGGAAAATAAAACATGTGAATCAAACCACCAACCAGCAACTATTGTGGTATGGTATGGTTCAGAACCCACCAACCAAAAACCGTGGTTAGGTGAACATGCCAACACTGGTACCTAGTTTGGTCATGAGATGTGAACAAACAGGGATACAGGGTCCTGACTTCCAGCCTGATATACTGGTCATATGAACAACCGCACATTCTGCCAAACTTTGCTTATTCATCATGTATGGTCCTGTATGGTGGTCATGCAGATGCTCTATCACATCCCAAAATATAAAATTAAGATCAACACATTGAAAAGAAGGAGGCACAAACCATGTCTGTAGACATGGCCAAGTCGATATCATTTACCAATTTAATGTTCACGTGGGGTTACAACATGTTATGACCAGGATGTAGCAGCAAATCACCCTTTCAGGTCGGTCGGTGAACTACCGCCCAACTACCCATGCTTGGCAGCTACGAGCCCTTGGGGACGTCGAAAAAAACTGCTGACTTACGAGCTGCTCAGCTCGGCACGCGTCAGCATCTTCATGGTGCTGGGTGGAGCGACCTCTGGTGCGGTGACCTGGAGCTGCCGTTGCCAGAGCCATGGCTATGCCAAGGGAGCTGAACTAAGCCCGTTGACCACGTTTAGTGGGGGTGCACATGCAAGTACTAGTTGGGTGAGGTGATGAAGCCTGTAGGTGATATAGTTCATAATGAAGTGATGAACCCTGTAGGAGATGAGAGATATGGAACTGTTAGTGATCAATCATTGATTCGGCATTGAATCAGAATTTATTTAATCATGACTAGGCAGCGTGATTAGTCTACGATGAACGGTTGAGATCCATAATGATCGATCGTAAGTGCAAATATCACAAAAAAATGATCAACCACGCACTTATCAATAGTTGAGAATGAGTGTAGCTATTCCCCTAGCTTTCATAGCTGGATGAGTGTCATTGTCATGTAATTCAAGGGGTAAGATTGAGTTCGTATTTCTTCAATTGTTTACGCACCAGAGCTGTTTTCGTCGTAGTTGCTTACACCAACAGCAACAACGGTGGATGATCTGCAAATGTCCGTCTCAGCATGCGTGGATTTTCCCACAAATACCTCCCACATGAACATGCATGAACAAATATCCTCTACCTTGACCTTTTCCTGTTTGGTGTCCCTCATTGTTCCAGTAAGCGCTATTGACCCACAATTGACCAGGTGCAATCATTGAGGACCGCACTATTTTCCCACGTGTGGCCATTCTTCGGCCACTGGTAAGACTACTGTTCAAACCATTCTAAGGCATAGATTCGCGACTTCATATTATATAACCTGCTATGAAGCATCATTACCCGATGACTTAACCATTATTCACAACCATTCACCTAGCATCAACCACCATTAAGCTTCTAATTGTGAACCGTTTATTCTCCTCAACCAAGAAAAAAACTAAAGGACTTCAAAGCTATTCAGGACCAGTATATTACCAATAAATGACAGGCCATTGAGTTGGTTAACCATGATCAACCATACATTCACCACTAATTAGTACCAATCACGATGAAGCACGATTGATCCTCATTCCAGCCATCTTTGACAGTCATTAGCGCGCCATTATCAAGCATATTCCTAGCCATGATGAACCATATCAGTCATACGAACCATCCCTATCATTCGTAGCCATTTTCAACCATATTCATCATTTTTCCTAACCATTAATCATTCCTAGTCATATGAACCAAACAAATACTCCATAGTGGATTGGGGCTGTTGGGTGGTGCTCCAAGTCGACCTCAGAAAGTACCACAACGGGAGAACGACACTGAGGTCACCCACCGGTGCGGCCGGCGCTGGAGACACTGGAGAGACAGGTGGTGGAGCTGGGTCCGCGCTGAAGGCCTTGGACAGGACCTGCAGCGAAACATCGGTGGAGGGTGGGGAAGGGTGGGTGAATCATGGTTCATTGGTGGTTTTTAGTGGTTCATTAATGGTTGATAGATGGTTCATTCATGGTTCATTTATGGTTGATAGATGGTTGATTGATGGTTCATTAGTGGCTTTTAGTGGTTCATTAATGGTTGATAGATGGTTGATTGATGGTTCATTAGTGGTTTTTAGTGGTTGATTAATGGTTGATAGATGGGTGAATCATGGTTCATTAGTGGTTTCTAGTGGTTGATTAATGGTTGATAGATGGGTGAATCATGGTTCATTAGTGGTTTTTAGTGGTTGATTAATGGTTGATAGATGGTTGATTGATGGTTCATTAGTGGTTTTTAGTGGTTGATTAATGGTTGATAGATGGTTGATTAATGGTTCATTCATGGTTGATTAGTGGTTGATTAATGGTTGATTGATGGTTCATTAATGGTTGATTAGGTTTTGGTGATCGAGACTTCATAGTGGTTGATTAATGGTTCTTTAGTGGTTTTTTGATGGTTGATCATGGTTGATTAGTGGTTGATAAAGGTTGATCATGGTTAATTAGTGCTTGGTAATGGTTGATTCTTGAGGGCTGATCGGGTGGTGGTGGAGATTGGATAATAACGGTTCATCGTGGGTAACCAAAGCTGGCAAATGTCTAAGAACGGTTAGCAGTTCAGGATGGTAGCTGATGCTTCATCACTATGATTCACTTTCCTCAATCATGGTTGGATGGCTTTGGTTAATTGTGGTTTCCAATGCATCATGATGGTAATGCTGGTTGATGACTATACAAAGGCTCTTTTTGGATGCTGATCCTAGTAAACTGGTTGGTAGATCCAAGGGGTTGTTCAACAATAGCCATCAATACCAAATACACATGCTTCACTGTTAAATTGGCCACTGAGGCTTACTTTAAGGTGGTTCATTGTGGTTAGCTAATCATCAATTCTAGAGGTTGATATCCAGCCTTTGCACTTGCCTGGCATAGAAATGGGTTGCTTGATTTCTCTCCTCAAGCTAAACACATTTTTAGAGTTCTTAAAAGCCTAGCATTGTGTTGGTTACAGGCCAAAAACAAACCACACCATGTGAAAACATTCAAAACACATGAAATATGAGAATAACAATTGTTAACAATAATAATGACGAAACACATGATTAAGAATGCTAAGAAATTGAAAATAAAACAAACAAACCAAAATCATTCGAAATTCGAATACATGTTCTCAGCCTATGTATCTCACTGTCAAGGCAGTCTCCAACCAAACCTGTCTGCTTTGATGCTCCGAAATGGACTTCGCAATGTGGGAGCGTGGTCCGACCATCACGGCCTCTCGAACATCACCGTCTTTTCACGCGAGGCGGTCGAGTCCACTGGCTTTTCCAGTGCTAAGCACTCTCTGCCGTTGGTTTCCCATGGTGGTGGTGACCTTCAGTTTCCATGCTGTGGCGGTGCTTCGAAAACGAGGATTTTGAGAAGAGGCCTGCGCCCCCAGTTGGGTGTTTCTCAACATGGGGTACCCCTAAAATTATCAAATATTGACCATTTAAAGGAATTGACAACCAACCATTTTTGGGGTATCCTATTTTAAGAAACCACCAGTTCTGAGCAAAGAGGGCTATCCCCGAGTTGCACCATGACCCCAGTGATGGTGCACCGTCGACCAGTTGGAAATGGTAGATGTTTTTTTAACTGACTTCCGTTGTGAGATTCAGGATGATTCTGGTGTGATTTGTAAAGTATATCGATCTATGCAATTAGATGCATATGAAAAATCATGAGAATCAATGAGCATGAGATGCTGAACTTGAACACAAAAATGATTGCAAAGTGCTGAAAACTTCAGAGGCCCAACAAAGATCAACAAACAGTGACGAAGTATGTTGTTTATCAAGTGGGTGAGAAGAGTGCCCACATTGAATGTGTGTGCATAGGGTTGCTTACATGGATGCATTTTCAGGAAATGAAACAGAGAACAAACATGCGTGACGGCTGGACTCTAGCATCTTGGATGACAGCAGCATGCTCCATGTGTTTTCGCATGGGGGCTTCTAGTGAGTTTATTAAGTTTTGCTTTGGAGAGTTCAAGTTGTGGGGAAGCATGAACGGACAGTCGTCAGAGAGAGCGATTCTAAATGCATGTACAAAGTGGTCATCCTCATACCCTGGAGGCAATCCAAACAAAACCACACAACAGTTTCTCTAGTGAACAAAAAATCTTGACGCGAACATCATCCGCGAGGATAACGCCCAGGGCGTCGCTATGCGAAGGATGACTCACCGGTCACGTTGCGTTGCGCATCTCTTCTGCTCTTCTCAGCAGCTGTGGGCTGACCCCCGCCAGCCTTGCAGAGGCAAGGATAGGGGGACAAGTCCCACGGGACATGGCGTCTTCTAAGCCACGAGTGGTGGGATCTTTGAGCTCAGCCACCGTGTCCAGGGCTTGTATGATCAGATCCTGAGGCTGGTGGATGGTGAATCAGTAGGTAGTGGCTTAAGCATGGTTTGATCATGACTGGTTGGTGGTTTCAACCCCCTATGAAAAATATTAGGGAAAATACACAAATGTTTGAAACCACCAACCAGATGAGCTAAGAATGGGTTAAATCTGCGTTAAGAATGGAGAATAATGGATTTATTATGGAGAACAATAGTGGGTCAATCATAGATGCAGGAACAATGGGTCCATAATGGATAATAATGGTTTTTTGAATTATACAAGACTGGAGGATAATATTGCGTTGATTAGTGTTGATGGTTGATGAACGTGAAAACGCACTAGTTGGTGGCAAGAATACGGCCAATGGTGATGGATAACAAGTGTCCAAAAGGTCACTAACCAACAAATAAGGGTAGATAATTCAGCACAAAACAACAAACATAGGCACAGCAACCGAAATTAACGCCAAGCATCGGAGTATTTTTCTTCTGGCCATCCTTGGAGCAAAAGGTCCGAAAGCCAAGTACGCAGCTTTTCCAGATCCTCCGCCGTTCAAGCTTTCTTGGCGCTCACGGGTGGTTTCCGTAACACAGAATCTGCGTGGAATGGGTAGGTGGTGTCTCAATCAAGCAGATTTGATCCCGTACCATTGACCAGTTCTACCTTGAATATATACCTTGCAATATCTTGAGCTTGACAAGCAAACAAATACCAGCTGGCTGTCATAGGTTAACTTTATTGAATCGCCATCACGTATCTTTCAAATATAGGCCCGCAACGGGGACAAAACCATCAAGAACCAACAAGCTATCTAGCAAAACCTGCTGGACGTTGTGGCCTGACGAATCCTTCCCAAAAACATAACCTACGTTCTACTTCAATGAAGACTGGTCATGCTGCGAGGCCCACTGAGACTGGAACCATACAAACTGACTACCGCATGAATACCAAAATCATCCCAACCTGGTTTGTAGCTATTATTGGAAGCAATATAACATGTTTAATTTACATGAATGTTGTGGCAACCCCTATGAGGAACATTTGTCAACCAAACAACCCTTGGTGAATGTTGAGGAAAAGAAAATATGTCAATCAAGCCACCAAGCAGCCAAGTTCTTTTGACCAAAAGGTCCCCACGGTAGTCCTGATGTCCCTAACTTGGGGTCAGGCTCAGTGTCCAACAGTCCAACACGGCATCCCAACTGCTGGAGCTTCTGAATGATTGATGAGGATTACTAATTGGTTATATATTAATTATTATTGGTTGAAATATGGTTAAATTAATGATTATTTATATATGTCAATGATATTACTTAATTAATAATGATCATTGTTATTGATCATTGGCCATTGGTTATTAATTAAATATTATAAATATCATTGGGATGAACCAATTAGGATTGACTAGGATCAAACAACAATATGCAAAGAGTTTCAAATACTTGGTCGCTTCGTGCTAAGTGTCGGTTGAAAACGTCAGTTGGGCCAAAATCTTCAAATCTCAATGCCCCAAGGCCATGGCTACAGGATCCACCCACAAGTAACAATGAAAGAACCAACACGAATCTGGTTGGAGGTTTTAATCACATTGAAAAATATGCTCGTCAACCAACCAATCGTCAATACATCTGAAAAAAAAAAGTCCACCAAATCACCATTTTTCATTAACCACCAACCATTGAATCCACCCATCAACTTCCCATCCATGTCCTTCGCTTTGATGGCCTCCTTCAATCCCGTCTGAGTCTCATCAAGCACCGGTGGCGGCCGCGGCGGTACCACCTCTGCCGGCTTGCCAGGCAGCACTGCCATGGGCGCCGGCGCCACAGCGGTCTTGCGGCGTTGAGCTTCTGCACGGTAGAAGTAGAAGGCGATGCCGATCCTGAGATCGCGAGCGGATGAGATTGGGCTGGGGGTGGTTAGGATGGTTGGTCAAGGTTGGTGTTGAGGTTGGCTGAGGGTGGTTCAGGGCGGTTGAGGTTGGTGAATGATCGTACAAACTTGAAGAAAAAACATGACTTGTTTGGTCAGCTATCAAGTTTATTAAGGCTGTTTTGACATTTCTGCTGGTTTAAAATGGCTTCCAAGCCTCAACACTGAATCACATTGTAGAATTCACCCGGTGGAGTAGATGCTTTGCAGCTATCATCTGAGCGAATCCGTCAAATGAAGGGATCTTAAGTATGGATGTGCATTCCCTGCAGGATCGGTACCTTGGATGATGTCTTTGGTACACTGGCATAAGCAATGACCTCAAGGATGGGATAGGTGATAAGGTCATGCAAGGTCATTGAAACCACAAGCCGATTTCGTTGAACATGCGCAGTGATTTTTCGTACCTATGCGGATCATTCACCCGAAATCAGGTTTTAGCAATGCAAGAGATTCCACCACACAAAATGATGGCACCTCTAAAAGCCATCAATGTTTAAATCCTGGCCGCAGGAATCTTCTGGCTCTGACTGGTTGACGAGTGCATTTCGCTCGCACAGATCACGATACATCATGGGCATCCCCAAAGGTGATTGTTGTTTCTCCAGTTGCTCCAAGAGCACATGCTGAAGCATCCAAAAGGGACCACCTACCTGCGGTAATCTCAGCACACGCTATTTCATGGGCCCCAGGAGCTACCAAAGATGATGAACATCTTACTGGAATTCCAGCTGCGGAATACAAACAAATCATGAGGGTCTGTCTACAAGTGGTCATTTCTGGCGGTTTCTCAAGTCAGTTTGGGGTACCCCCAAAAATCATCCAGTTTGTCAAACATTTGTGGCAATAAATCAAACACAGCTTATGGGTTCAACCATAGCTTATGGGTTCCCCAAACTGGCTTGAGAAACAGCCATACAGTGGTTGTTTCATGATTATTGTTGGTGATTCTCCCTTGCTAATCCCTAGTATTAAATACCAGGAGCCCTCCTTAAAACCCTAAAAAAGGTAGGGCTTTACCCTCCAAAATATGGATTACTACCTGTAAAAATGATGGTTTTGGGGTGTTCATGGAAATTAACCATTCTCATCCTATGGCTTCGGTAACCCCCCAATTCACCACATGTCGTGGTTGACTTGGCCATCAGTTGCAACTGGATCTGATCTTGGCCCCAAAATTGAAATACGCCACGCCGCCACGGTGGGGCCGATGCGGGCCCCCAGTTTCTGTGATGTTGCTTGGTATCCTCATCTTAGTTGGCATATATAGCTGGGTATGTGCCAAAACAGTGGTACCATGTGGTACCCTAAAAACCATTGGTTTGCAATAGATGTCCATTTCGAAGAGCCATATTGAGGTTCATGATTTTGACCCATACCCAGCTAGGGCACGTACGAGTCATGGTGGATATGAGTCTACAGGAGGGTTAGAAACCAGTATGAAACCAGTTTTTGTGCAGCACCACTCTGCAACTAAGACCACCCTGAGTTTTCAGGGGCAGGGAATACGGGTGGTTCCTGGTGGCTTATATAACTATTGAACATGCAGCCAACCCTAATCCCCGACCAGCATTGGGACCAACCAAACCAACCAACAGTCTCTGTAAATGTCCTGCAGAAACTGGTGGGAGAGCCCCCTACAATCATAGTTGGATATGGGTCCAACATACTGGGCCGCATCTCGCTTGGGAAAAATGTTCCAACATTGTATATATACTGAGCAACAAGAAACCAACATGCAAATATTTGGATTGACAGAGCATGACTCAGGCCGCCGCGTGCTCCCTTGCTCCGGCAGACAAGCATCGTTACCGAGATGCAGCAGCAACTCAGCAAAATGATAAGCACTATGATGCCTGCACCAGGGCCTGCACTGGGCACAGTACTACCCCCATCACCAGTGTCAGTATCACCGCTGTCGTCACCGCCATCGTCACCGGTGTTGCCACCGCTGTCGTCACCACTGTCATCACCGGTGTTGCCACCGCTGTCGTCACCACTGTCGTCACCGGTGTCGCCACCGCTATCGTCACCACCATCATCACCACCATCATCACCGCTGCCGTAACCATCGTAACCATAGTTCCCATAGTGCGGATCAGCAATGATGCTCAGCGCATCGAGAACTGACACATAGAGGAAGGAAGCCAAACTCCTGCTGACAATCAAGCGGACACAGAAAGTGTCAAACTTCAGACACCAATCAATATATGGAATAGCTTTGGCATGGACATCAGCTTCGAAAGTCATAAGCCAATGTACTTCGTTAGCTTTTGGCTGCCAACAGGGCAGCAACAATCTTTACAGCAGGTATGGGTTGATATGCTGGCTAACCATGCTAGATCTTTATGGATCATTATCATAGTAACCAGCCAAATGATGTAGCCTCTGGCAAACCCACCTGGAAACTAAACATCATCAATTCCCGTGAGTCTAGTTGATTTTGTTTCAAGGGTTGACCAAGGCTGTCCATTTCAAGATTGGAAAATGCCGTCACCGTTGCCTGATGTCGATCGGGGCAAAGCTGCTCGCCAAACGTCTCGAAAGACCTTCCGGAGGAGGAATCACCACATCAAGCCTGGATACAAACATCGCGTGGCATGCAGCGGATCAAGCTACACCTCCACATCCCTCCTCTCTTGACAAACATTCAATAACTTGGTGGCTTGTAGATCCCTTGCTAAAAATATATTTTTAGTGGTTCTATGGTAAATCCATCATATCCCAAAAACACTAAAAACCTAAGTCAGTGGGTATAGGCCATCCAGATAAACAGAAACTCACACATTGCCTTCTGATTACACCTGGCTGCGGTTCGTTCAGACCAATTTGAGGCTTGTC
Organism: Symbiodinium kawagutii; assembly: GCA_009767595.1. Classification (NCBI taxonomy): domain Eukaryota; class Dinophyceae; order Suessiales; family Symbiodiniaceae; genus Symbiodinium; species Symbiodinium kawagutii. Next base: position 277,025 of record VSDK01013809.1, read on the forward strand.
CTGTACCTAAAAATGATCTAAATTTAGATGGCACTCATCCGTTTCTGTGGCTACAGCCAACCTACCAGGCAGGTGAAGTTTGATGGCTACCGTGTGCTGATGATCTGAAGCTGATGGAAACCGCTGGCCCTTTGAACCATCGATCCAAGCCACCACAACTCGTGATCCAGCCAAAAAATCCCTGCTAGCTAGTTGTACCAATGCTGCGGTGATAAAGCCCCATAAAACAATCAACCACAGTTTTTCAACCCGTAGCTGATAAAGCCCTGTAAAACCATTAATGAAATAGCCAGTCATTCACCACTAGCCATTTACCCTATAAAGCCTGATAACCTGTTACAAACCCATAATAAAGCCCTACAAAACAATTAACCATGGCTGTTCATGGCCGTTCAACCCATATATAGTTGATAAATGTTGATAAAGCCCTTCAAAACCATGGACCGTCAATATATTTTCAGGTCAGGTCATGAAGAGCCGGATCTCCCATGAGGCATTGACCAGCCAACCTGTTGCAACTGACATGTGGCCCCTTTTGAGCTGCCCTACCCTTCCAGTTACCTTTATAGCAGGTAACCAGCTGGTTTCTACCATCGTTATTGGGGTTAGTTACCTACTAGAAAGGTGACTGGAAGGGTAGGGCTGCACATTGTTTGAAGAAAAAACACTTTTATAGTGTCAACGTTGAATCACTCATTAAGCACCCTTATCCCTTCACCCTTTAAAAACCATGGGATTCTCAATCGTAAGCACTGACGTGAATCTGACCATAGGGTTTAGTTTATCCTTTGGATAAGCACTCTTATCCATAAACCCTACTACCTATGGATCAACCATATGTTTCATTTGGTTCATCGCCACTATGACCACTATGTTCATATTATCCATGAACCATCATGGTGGTGAAACCAAGGGTTTATAACCAGGTCAGCATACTGAACCACCACCGATCAACTCGTGGGCGAGCAGCTGAGAAGACTATTTGTCACGTCAGCTGCAGTAGTGGTTTGTGGTTGTGCCATCCCAAAAAGGATGGTTTCTTAAAATGGTGGTACTCCTGAAACGGTTGATGTACTACTATAAATGACTACAAATGTATGATTTTGGGAGTTCCCTATGACTTGAGAAATGCCCAAATATTACCCTAGTTCTCCTTAGCATACCTTGTGAGACTGTACAGATGTTTGGGCTTCAAGCCCCGAAACCTCAGAAGGTACATTTGGAGCAGAACAGTATTCAGGATCCACTTGCTGATGTCCCAAGGGCCGGATCCTTGTTCCCACTCAACCCTTCAACCGTCGCTTCATGGAAGTGATTGATGGGGCACTGCGTGGGGTCCAGTTTCCAAAGGCCAACTCCAAAGGATTGATGAACCTTCAGCTTGGATGTTCAGACACCTGGTTACTTACGTGGGATACTTCATTCAACAAGCCCTTTCCTGGTGAAGGTCCAAGCCCACAACTAATCATGGCTTCACCACGTCGCGGCCACCGGGGAAATTGGGAGCTCCAACAGCTGCCCGTGGCCACCAAGCGACTGCGTGTCCTCATCCCATGCCATGAGCCGTAACTCCTCACTGCGATTTGCTGTGCGGGTCGCAGGGTCGTCCAAACCAATGGCGTAGAGCACGGCTTTCGCCTCCTGCGGCAACGACGCGTGCAACAAAAGAGCGCTGCTGTTGACTGTTGGTCATCGGGTGGTGCCATATCAATGGTGCTTCATGTATGGCTTACAATGCAGCGGTTATGCTTCAATTAGATTCTTGTGATCGGATATTGTAGTTAATTATACATATTCCACCATGTTGCTGTTTAATCGCTTCGCATGGTTAACGGTTGAGTCAATTTGAACCTGGCTCCGGGGCGTGACCTATGGATGAAGTCAGCAATCCCTAGGGGCAACCAAGACACGGCGGTTGTTGCGCAAGCGACCCATGTATACCCATGTAAACTCACCTGGAAACGGATGGAACTGGTAAATCAGCACATTCTATGTACAAAAACTGGGAAACCGACAGGAAATCATCAATAATTGATAGATTTTCGCCGGATGGGGTCACCAGACTGATGTCTTTTTAGTCCAATGACCAATGCGAAGTCTGAACTCTGCGGCGGAGCTAACAGAAATCTCAAACTCAATGCTCGCAACTGGGAGATCAGGATCTGGCAGGCTGAAACGCGAAACACATCTACACTGTCAATGAAGTCCATAAATAGTTGATCATGCAAAAACTGGTTGGTGGTTGAAACCCTATATGAAAAATATCATATCAACCAACCGACCCCAACCATTTGTCAATGCTGCCTCCCCTCAAGCCATGCATGGCTCGTTGTTTCATTCTGTCCTCATGCAGCTCTTCGGCCAAATGAATGGTGCTCCACCAATCTGCTGAGCTGCCGTTGGTGAACAAGAGCACCACCGAGAAGGTATCTTCCAGCAGTTCGTGGCAGAGCTCCAAGGCCCCGTGGGTGTTCCGCCTGTCACTGGAGTTGGACAGGTGAAGAGCGAAGTCTTCAGCGAAATAGGGATCCAGAAGCTCGTCTTCTAACTGGGCATAGTCATCACTCAGCTCAAGCCTGGGCATTGGACCATCAAGCGACACAAACGATCCTGAACTGGTCAACACTGAGATGGCACAACCGCTGCGCCAACTGATGGATACAGCTTGGCATGTCGTGGCTCGTTTCTGGGGCCAGAGTTCATATCCAATGGACGATTGGTGTTATCTTACAAGGTGGGCCCCTAGCAGCTATATAAGTAGGGTTATAAACCCCTATAACTGGTAGTTCAGCCTAGTTAAGGTAGATATAAACCAACTTATAAGTGGTTGGGGGCCCACCTTGTAGCTCTTGGCCAATCATCCATGGATAAGATTCCAAGCACTGTTTACAGACCGACAGGATGACAAGATTTCTGCGATCTGACTCGGAATCTTGGCACTATCCCCAGGTTCCCGCCAACCAGTTGTGTACATCTTGTTCGAGTGGTATGGCTATGGGTCAATATTAACCAACCAATAACGGCTTATAATGACCAACAAAACTATAGGGAAAACAATGGTAAATGATAGGGGAACCAGGGGTACGGGGTTTTGACCCACAGCCGTATAGGCTTAGAAGATCGTAGAAGTCTGGCTGGATGGCTGGTCTGAAGACTTATATACTTGGTACGTTGTTGTCGTTGTGGCAACAGTTGCTCAACTGCCAGCGGCCAGCGGGTCAGCCAAGAAGCTGATAGCTGGCATTCTCATGGAAGACAATAACTCCAAAGTTCAAATGCCAGTCCGAGGTAGTGCTTTCGGAGGCATTGTGCACCAAGCTCGCAGCAAATTTACGCCTTGATCTCCGGTGAAAAAATCTGTGTTTGTGTGGTAAAGCTCATCGAAGTGGCTCAAAAATGCTGGACATATCAAGAAAAACTACTTACCCAAACATCCCGCAAGCACTAGTGGCCACTTGGATGACCCATTTTGGTGTCGATGATACCCTTCCAAGGCCGAGCGATAAAAACTACCCCCTATGATAGTTAGTGGTTGACAATCATACCTAGTGGTGTTTCAAAATACGGGGACCCCAAATCATCCAATCTCAGTCATTTGTAGTAATAAAGCAACTATACTTTTGGGGGTCCATATTTTGAGAAACAACCATGTAGCGATCACCAGTCAGTAAAAAAACATCCTGTAGTTCGGGATACCGGCCTATACCATCTTCCATTCTGAGATATTTGTGGAGGAAACTAGGGGAAAGATCAAAAAAACATATCAACCAGTCAGTTCTCCAGTTCCAAACAGGAAGAACATAACTGGCTGGTGGTTTCAACGCCTCTGAAAAATATTAGTCGACCAACCAATTGTCAATAATCGCTTGGGAAAATAAAAAATGTCAATCAAACCACCAACCAGTTTGCTGTTTAACCATCATTGTTGCTTATTCATCCCTATCATTCATCATTATGAACCCTGGTTTCCCCTATCATTACCAGGGAAACCACCAACCAGTTAAGCACCAACCAAATAAGAACTTCAGCCAGGTTGAACTGCGTTCAGCCAGGTAGCTGCTCAGCTCTGGCCCAGGGGGACGTCGTGTAATCCAGCAGAATCCACACGTCACCCAGCAGGGCGGAATCGCTTTCATCGCTTTCGGCTTCGGTGCGACGGTTGGGTACATAGATTTCAGGGGAGCGCAAGGGTAAAGGACAGAGTGACAGGAAAGTGCAGATTGCCAAGAGCGAAAGGGCTAAAACGAAGGCCCAGATTCGCATGATCCGTTGCGCGATCATGATAAGCTAGCAATAGGAAAAACCAGGGCAACTGACTGCAAGTGCCGTCGTCTTTAACGACCACAAGGCTGGGGAACGTCTTGTTCAACCCAGAAAATCATGATACACATGCTTAATATCCTCAAATGCTTGATGCAGAATTGGCGACGATCATATTTGAACCTGACTTCGATTGAACTGCTGGCTTTTGGAGACTGGACGTACTCCCCCAAATCATTCGCTGAGAAAAGGCGCCATTCTGCCAGAATCTACGGTAAACATCAACTGCTCCCTTGCAAAGTGGCAACATCTAGAATTTCCCCGGCACCACCAATCTGTTTGCAAATTTACTTTCGAAGTTAGATAGAGTCCTTGTGAGCTACAAGAAGAAAACTTAAAAAACCATCCCAACGGATCTTGTGATAATCATGATCCGTAGGTTCTTTTGCAACGGCTTTCTCATAATTTCTACTTTTCAAAAATTATGTGTCTTTCCTGGCTGTCCTGATCAGTTGCATCCGTATGGTGGTCGGTTAATTACACAACTTGTCAGTGTTCGTGTTCAGAAATACGAAACAAACAAGCAACAACATGTCCCAGCACCAATCATTCATCAGTTGCTGATCATCCCTCCTTTGTTGGTTATTCATGCTTATGATCCTGTTCAATCAACTGTTTAAAACATGTTGTGGACAACCAGTAACCATCATAAACCATTAGACATCATGGCATCATTAACTATCATCAACCTGTATCCAATGTTATTACAAATCACTAAGCATCATAGAAGCATCATTCACCCTCATTAACCATCAATTCAAAATGCATAAGTATCACCACGACTATCATCAATTCATAATGTTTACATCATTATTCACTATCATCATTGAAAATGGTATCCCGAGGTGATCATTAACATCAATTAATATTCATTAATCACATGGCAGTGGGTCAAAACCCTGCACCCCTGGTTCCCCTATCATTCACCATTGTTTTCCCTATGAAATTGTTGGTTATCATCCCCCATTATTGGTTGGTTAATTTTGACCCATAGCCATATCACGTATCACCATCATCAACCACCATCAGCATCTACATCCTCAGGTACTCCTTGCCATGCCTCTGGGATCGTCCCACACCACTGCAGGTTTCGCGCGTCAGTTCCAAGGGACGCTCATGAGCTGCGAGACCGTGAATTGACTGGGCCTCAAGTCGCGGCGATGCTAAGATTCATGGTGGTTAAAATGTTTCAGCAGGGATGGTTGATGATGGTTGATGATGGTTGATGATGGTTGATGATGGTTGATGATGGTTGATGATGGTTGATGATGGTTGATGATGGTTGATGATGGTTGATGATGGTTGATGATGGTTGATGATGGTTGATGATGGTTGATGATGGTTGATGATGGTTGATGATGGTTGATGATGGTTGATGATGGTTGATGATGGTTGATGATGGTTGATGATGGTTGATGATGGTTGATGATGGTTGATGATGGTTGATGATGGTTGATGATGGTTGATGATGGTTGATGATGGTTGATGATGGTTGGCCATGGCTGATGATGGTTGATGATGGTTGATGATGGTTGATGATGGTTGATGATGGTTGATGGTTAAGTAGGAAATGATTCATGGCGCTCAGATTCGTGAAGAAGGGTGAACAGGAAATGGTTTAAGATGATGGTGGATCATGGGTAATGAACTGTTTGGAATCGTGTATATAACCATATAATGGAATGGTATTAACCATTATTAACCAGTATCTATATATATATATATATGCATATATGGTAAAATACCAGTGAATACCATTAAATGATATGTGATTTTCCATTATCAATATAAATTATTAACCAGTTAATACAATTATATAGCAACTATTATCCAGTTGATATAATGGTAACTTTGGAATGGTTCATATAGTAGTAAATCATCAATAGTTGCCAGCGCTACTTCGCTGAGATCCAAGCTCCTCCGCTGCGGAAGATTGGGCTGCTGCAGCTTCCTCCTGGGAGCAGTCCACGTGTGATGCCCCCATGACCTGTGTGGCTCAATGGCAGTGGTTGATGGTGAAGGATGGAGTAAGAACGAGGATGCTCAATGACAATGGTATATCTTAACGATTTAGTGGTAGCGGTTGATGAATCATTCTGAATCGTCGGTCAATCTTGGCTAGTGTCCGTGGGTGTTCAACAATGTTTGACGAACAATGCTTGAAGGCGGATCATTGTGGCATGACTGACACTCTTTGCTCCTAGATATGGTTAAATGCTCAATAATGTAGTATGGATGTGGTGTGCCTGGGTTGTCATGATCATTTTCTATTGTCAACATGAGGTACTTGTATGCAACAACGATGTCTAATTGATACTCACCACAGGGCCCTCAACCCAAGCTCGAAGGACAAACAGCTCCATGGTATTGGACGCATCATCTAACCCAATAGCCCTTATGTACTATAGCAAACCAGAGCCATCAATCGCGTTAATTCTAGCCATGTATCTACTTGGATTGGACAATCGTCAAAACCAAACTTCAACATATAGCCATACAATTACTTGGATTGGACATGATTGGGACACTTTCCAATACCTGTGACTTTAATATATTAGCCATATCACATAGCCATCATTTGGCGCCGCCAACATGCTTCCCATATGCTTCCCACCTGCACCCTCCTAGTGGGGTGTCTCGGTTGGCGACCATGGCTGCTGCCAAAGAGCCATCGTTTTGAGTGGGGAAAGTCCAGCTATTCTAAGGATGCATAATTCACGGATCCGCAAATCCACCGATCATCAACACCTCGCAACTATGTACTTTCAAGTCCTCGAATGTACTATCCACCTGCATCCTCCTTTCACAAGCACCAACTGTTGATTCTTGGATCCGAATCCACTGCCTACATGTTCTACCACCCGGGGTGGCCCTGCGCCCCTCCTGTTGCTTCTGAAGGATGGCTTGGATCTCTTTAAGGTGCGCCTGACAAGTCATCAGGACTCAACACACTCGTGGGCTGCCACGGTGTACCTATTCAGGATGTCCCGGGCTTGGGTAACCCATGGCTACCGCTGATGGAAAAACCCTGCAACATCCGTCTGGCAGATGCCGCGAAACCATGAAACCTGAATGAAGAAAAAGAAGATGTGCAGAAACAATATGGGCGTTTCTCGTATATTAGTAATAAACCAACCCATTTTGGGGGTACCCCTATTTCAAAAAATCACCATATGTGCATGTGTTCGTTCATGTGAGCACCCGCAACCATCCCAAAATTGCCATTGATCCCCGGAAAGACCACCCTTCCCCATGATGGAAGAGTTGTGTCCATTGGGTCTGGCTGGTGGTTTCTAATGGGGAATGATGAGCCTTTGATGGGGAGTTCATGATGTTCAAAATTGGTTTCTGCTTGGTGGTTGAACCATCCTTTGAACAATATGCTTGTCAACCAACCATCTGTTCATAATTACAAAGGAAACCAAAAAATGTTTTAAACTACCGACCCGGTTCATAAAGGTTCTACTCCCTGAGACCGGATGTAAAAGCACGACGCGTGCATTCCTGCATCCTATTCAACACAGGCTGCAACATTGCATGAGTAGAAACGGAATCATGTGCTTCACAGAACCTATGAAGGAAACCACCAGTTTGCTGGGAAATATGCCGAGGGAAACCGTGCCTCTTTTTCTTCTGCTTGCGCCTGGAACAAGCAGCTGCTTGTAACCCTAGAGGGTTCGGGGGGTCCGCACTGGGCAATGCAAACCTCGGTGTAGGGACATGCTTCAAGCAAGCTATCCACCCACATTTGTTACAGTAGAATCATGACAAAGGCTGAGGGAGCTTCATGTTGATAATCGGTTCATGTTGATAACTGATTGATGTTTATCAACCCTGCGATGCCTTACCAGAATACAAAGCACCAACGGCAAGCAGGACGACCAGAGTAAAAGGAAAAGAACATAACGCAACTCACGAGTGAGTAACATATACTTCAGCAGAGGATTCACACCGAAACCATGGCCACCTTTTTCACGTAATTTACATATCCATCTCAATGGGACAGGTGAAGGCGAGAGCCGGCACAGAAACCAAAAAACACCATGAAGAACCCATTCATAACCACCATTCACAACCATCACTAACATATCTAACCATTGTTTAAACATAATTAACCACTAGTTAACCATGATGGTTCAACCACTTCAACCAGTTCAGGTTCTTTTTGCTGGTTATAAATAGTTCTCATCAAATCCCATCAACCAGTTCCACCAGTTCAGCAGCAACTCAACAGACGTGGAGGCAACACGCCGTGCCCATCTCCCGGGGATGCCACGCGGGTGTGCGTGGCGCACGTTCCACCTTCACCGTCTGCAAGGTCTTGTGCCACTTCTCCGCTGCGTGTTCTAACCTGGCCCCAGCGGCACCAGCATGTGGAGATGGCGAGCTGGGTCAAGCCATCAATCACGGTGGATCATCACCAACAACCTAGAGGGAAAACAATGGTAAATGATGGGGGAACCAGGGGTGCAGCATTTTGACCCATTCCCATATGGCACAAGGCACCATGTGTCAGTCCCAACCATGCCAATGGCTCCAGATGACAATGAAACAGAACGGTAGACAGGTTACGGGTTTGGTCATAATCTGTTTATCGGCTGGTTGGAACCACTGGTTCATGGAGTTTGTCCTGATTTGTTTGTTCATAATCTGTAACAGCGGCCCCCCAGTTCACCATATTTTTTCTATAGGTTGTAACAACCATAACATGTTGTAACCGATATGTTGAAAGCTAGCAACCTACAGACCATTATTACGGGCCCTTGGGGCCTTGGGGGCCGGCGGTGCTCTTTCTTTTGGGGAACCCAACAATAACGTGAGCAGGGACACCATTGAGCTGGACGGAAAACGGGTGCACTGAGACTGGCTCATCCAACAAAGCGACGATCATGGCACCTTGCCAGCTATGAAAGCTCTACAATTTGATAGGTGCAACTACACTGATAGATTGCTGACCTTATAGATACAGTTTAGCTAAGACTGTTTACAACTAGGATAACTAGTTGTGGCAGATACAACTCGCTTGTTGAATGGACAAATTTGACCAACTGATAACTGGGAGGGCCCACTTCATAGAGACAGCTAGTCTCTGGACTAGCACAGGGTAGTGCAACCACTGGCTGGTGGACACGAATCCTCAGCCAGTGCATTACCAGAACTCCTGGACATTGCGGGTGCACAATACACAGACGTACATATGCCATTATATTTTGGATCTAATTTGTTGTCTGTATTTTCCCTCAATATGCACAACTAGATGTAAACACACAACAGGCAAACAAACACACAATTCTGTGTGCATGTAGATATATATATATACATATAGATATAAATCTATTTGCATTGAAATCATTAAAGAACATGTTTATCTGCTCATACATAATGTACGACATGCTCTCCCACTTTTCAGACCACACGGTGGTTCCTCAGCATAGGGGTACCCCCAAATCATCCATTGTTAACCATTCATAGTAGTAACCAACATCATTTTTGGGGTTCCCTTTGGCTTGAGAAACCACCATATGCAGAGTCACCAGCTCCCTGCAGCGCTGGGCAGCGCTGGCCGGCCTCTTGCGTTCCTCCTTAGCCTTTTGGATGTCTCCCTGTAGTTCTGACCTCAGACTGCTGCCAGCTCTTGGCTGAGATGGTTGAGAACTAGGGTACCAGTTATGATAGGTGTCACTTTACTTAAGTGGTGGTTTCTCAAAATAGGGGTACCCCAAAAATGGTTGGTTTATTACTAAAAATGGTTTATAAAGGATGATTTGGGGGTCCCCCTAGTTTGAGAAACACGCAAGCGGCGAATCTGAACCAACTTATAACTAGGGGAGTCCACTTGTACATCAAAAAGGGCTTGCCTTCACCGAAAGCGGAGCTAGTGTTCAAGATATCTGTGTGTTTTTTTGGGTCCGGAAAGAACTTGCATGGCACCAGGCTCTTACAAACATATGCAAGATTGAGATTGTTCATTGATATTCTGTACATTATACATAGCTTCCAAAATATCTAGTGTTGAGGGCTCATCCCCACTAGCAAGTTTCATCATGTAGTGCACTAATATGCTAATATCAATACATACACATACATGAGGATAGATGCATATGTACTGAAGTTACCAGATATGAAACTATACATATTGTGCAAACATATTATAATGATTATATACATACAGCAACACATCAATGTACGTATGCATGTATTGGATTATAGTGGGACATCTTGGGGACGAACACTGCAGCGTGTGTCAAACCAAACACACTCACAACCATTATGGGAAGGGTCCAAATCTGACACTCCAAGTCTGACACCATCAGCAAGGAGCAACTACATGACGAATCTCATCAAAAACAAGGCCAACTACATAGTGGCTTAGTACAACTAATCAACCAACACATATCTGATTACACAATCTAGCACATCATTTAAGAACACATAAAACAACATCCGCCAATATCAAATCATCAAACTGTTACTAGAATCACAATCCAAAAAATACAACATCGTGTTTCAATGCAGAAACCGCATTTCACGGGGTTTGGAATGAGATGGGTGGACATCCTGACCGTTCATGGCTTTCAGCAAATCAACTACATCTGTAAAAACCTTCAAGTGACAACTATATCCCTACCAAACATTACTTACTGTAATTGCTAATCAAATGATGTGTCGTAATGACCGGATAAAAGTGAGAAATGAAGAGTCCGGCTACATCACTAGCAACCATGAAGCCCTGAGTCAAAAACGTATCAATCATCCCTGGAGGAAGAAAGAGTCATAATCCCTTCCTCTGGCTAATCCGGAATCTCCCAAAGAAAACCACCAGTAGATGAAGTAATCATCATAGGGTTTCCCACAGGATTCAATACAAAGGTTTCCTAGAATCCAACCCATCTCAAATAAACACCAGCAGCGCTGGGATCGCCCGGCTTCTCTATTTCCATCAAGCTTTGGACCTCTGGAAGCGCTGTACATCACTGGATGGGTTTCAAAAGCCCGCGTTGAGTGATGATTCAAATGCTGCTGGGTTTCGAAATGGAAAATCCACCATTTTGTTGGGAAAACCCTAGGAAATCAGCCATGTATGGGGCATTTTCCATTGCCATGTAAGTTCGCCAAAGGGTATCTGAGTTGGTATCTCTTATGCAAACCAAACAAACATGAACGGGGGTGTAACCCCAAATGGTCATAAATGGTCCGCATTGAACATGGTCATTTCGTTTTATGGTTGGCAGGTACCCTCTGTTCCGGTGAGTCCGTACAGGAGCAACAGCACAACAACAACAACAACAACAACAACAACAACAACAACAACAACCACAACAACCACAACCACAACCACAACCACAACCACAACCACGGCCACGACGACGATGACGACAACGACAGCGACAACGACGACGACAACAACAACCACAAGAACAAAGAAACAAGTTGGAAACACAAATAACAAAAAAAACAACAAACATGAGAATCTCCTGTTTCCAGCCAGGAATAGCAAATAACAAAGGCCTTCCAAATAACAAGCCGAAACCAGCAAACATTTTCGCAAACAAACCTTGGTGGCTTATAGATCCCTTGCTAAAAACCTAAGTTAGTGGGTATAAGCCATCCAGAAACACCCAGGAAGGCCACGACGAATCTCCCGTTTTGGTCCCTGCTGCTCCAGCACCGTGTTTCGCCCCACGGCAGCGGTGCACGCCACGGGCCTGCGTCCACTGGAGCTTCTCAGATTCGAGGCGACCCTTTTCGGTTTCGAGCATCTCCTGGCGTCCGAGTTACTCGCCGGGTGACTCGGGTGATTCGTGTCACATGGATGGCACACATATAGATCTCACATATAAATCATATAGAAATCAATTAAGTATATATATATATAAATCAAATACATATATCAACTTGTTCATAAAATTTTCATACACACCTAGACTTGTATACATACATATATTGTAAAAATGGATCTGTAGTAAAAAATATCATTTGTCATCATGGATGATAATGCAATATCATGTTTCAACTCGTGCATGAATGAATGATATGCGCAGCACTACGGTCTGCTGCGCTGGAAGTTTGCAAATGTAAGGTTGCACTTTGACTTGGCAAGGTTCATCGGGTCACAAATTCATGAAGCAACTTAGCTTGGAACGAATACCACCAATCAGGAGGAAGATGTATTGCCATTACTTCAACCACTACTATAGTCACTAAAATAGAAACTAACTAATCAATACTACTTCCTGACCGCTATTAACCAAAATCAACCTCACTACTGCTCTTCAACCACTCATTTACAACTAAAAAACCTCGCTATTGATGATCATGATGATTATTCACTAACCACTCATGAACCAATGACTAACCACCCATCAACTACTCATCAACCAATGGCTAACCACCCATCAACCACTCATCAACCAATGATTGACCACTCATCAACCAATGGTTTACCACTCATCAACAATGATTCACCACTAAACACCCAATGATTAACCACTCATCAACCAATGATTGACCACTCATCAACCAATGGTTTACCACTCATCAACAATGATTCACCACTAAACACCCAATGATTAACCACTCATCAACCAATGATTAATCACTCATCAACCAATGATTGGCCACTCATCAAACAATGGTTCACCACCCATCAGCCAATGACTCATCATTCATCAACCAATGATTAACCACTCATCAACCAATGACTAACCACTCATCGAACAATGGTTCACCACCCATCAACCAATGATTAACCACTCATCAACCAGTGACTCATCATTCATCAACCAATGATTAACCACTCATCAACCAATGATTAACCACTCACCAACCAATGATTAACCACTCATCAACCAATGACTAACCACTCGTTCACCACTCATTAAACACGAAGGATTGACCACCGGTGATCATCAGCATTAACCATTCCCGGCCTTCTCTTTGGCCATCACCTGGCGGAACTGCGGGCGAAAAAAAACCCGGCGCAAGGAACCGGTGGTTGTGGATGTGCAGATGCAAACCATGTAACATATGATAGCTATGAATAGTAATAGGGGACAACAACCAACAATAATGGAGATATACCAGCTATATGGCTATGGCTATGGGGTTTCTCAAAATAGTGAACCCCAAAAATGGTTGGTTGATTACTATAAATGGTTAATAATGGATGATCAAGGGGCACCCCTATTTTGAGAAACACCCATATGTATACCATACTGTAGGGTTATGATCATGGGGTTACGTTCATTTATGTTTAATATAGCTGGTATGTTCCCATTATTGTTGGCTGTTGTCCCCTATTATTAACCATTAACCAGCTGTCATTATCATCCATTGGTTGCCCCTAGCTCATATGGTATATGGATACCCTTACAGGGTGGTGTTTTCCTTGTTATAAGTTGGCTAAGATTCGCCATTTAACTATAGCTACATCTACCATAAGTAGCAGTGACCATAAAATAGGGTTATAATCATAGGGTTATTTTGATTTATGGTTATAAGTTATATGGTGAATATATCATGGGAAACTAATGGCTCATTAATCTTGGTGGCTTATGTCGATCCCTTGCTCAAAGTCTAACTTTTAGTGGTTACATGGTAAATCAATCATATCCCAAACGAGCAAAAAAGCTAAGTTCATAGCTGTAATCCACCCAGTCATATGGGTGTTTCTCAAAATAGTGAGCCCCAAAAAATGGTTGGTTGATTACTATAGATGGTTAATAATGGATGATCAAGGGGTACCCCTATTTTGAGAAACACCCATATGTATACCATACTGTAGGGTTATGATCATGTGGTTATGTTCATTTATATTTAATATAGCTGGTATGTCCCCATTATTGTTGGCTGTTGTCCCCTATTATTAACCATTAACCAGCTGTCATTATCATCCATTGGTTGCCCCTAGCTCATATGGTATATGGACACCGCCACAGGGTGGTGGTTTCCTTGTCAAAGTTGGCCAAGATTCGCCATTTAACTATAGCTACATCTACCATAAGTAGCAGTGACCATAAAATAGGGTTATAATCATAGGGTTATTTTGATTTATGGTTATAAGTTATATGGTGAATATATCATGGGAAACTAATGGCTCATTAATCTTGGTGGCTTATGTCGATCCCTTGCTCAAAGTCTAACTTTTAGTGGTTACATGGTAAATCAATCATATCCCAAACGAGCAAAGAAGCTAAGTTCATAGCTGTAATCCACCCAGTCATATGGGTGTTTCTCAAAATAGGAAGCCCCAAAAAAGATTGGTATATAATATACACTAGATGGATAATATTGGATGATTTGGGGGTACCCCCATTTCGAGAAACACCCGTATGCATAACATAGGGTCATAATCTTGTGTGTGGAAATTCAGCACTAAATCGAGAAGTGTACCAAGTCTTCTCAAAGCGGAATGCACCGCTAACGTTTGGCTCAAGAAAAAAGAAGCTGCTGCGCTTTCCGTGGTGGCTACCAGCCACTGCGTGACCCCGGGGGTGCCCGTTTTACCCCACGAGGGTTATGAGCCCAACTGCTGAAGGTAGCGGCGCCATGGAGGATGCAGCGGAGATGACAACTCCGCCCAGCGGCAATGGGGAGGAGGGGGTGGCAACCTCACCAGGACGACCTGGTGGAGGACCCGAGGCCTCGGATCCAGCCAGTGCTGGGGCGGTGGATGGTGTGATGGTTCCAGTGCCGAGTGAAGGGCCTGGAATCAACCCTTTTTGGAGTGAGGGTGTCCGAGAGGATGCCATGGTGTGCTCCATGAGGCCTGCAGCGCTTCCTGTGGAGGATGGAGCCGCTGGTGGTGGTGGAGGGTCAGAGCTGATGGTGGTTAAACCATCACCAGCCAGGACCAGGACCACACCTGGGGGAACTCCGGAGATGTTCATGGGAGCGATGTGGAGGTCAATGGCGATGGAACACCAACAGGTGCTGGCACATAACCATCAGATGGCGATGGAGTTGGAGCATCTGAGGGGTGTGGTTCATGGTCAACCAGTTCATGGTCAACCCATGAGCGGAGGAGGAACCAACTGGGAGGGGACCCAGGCTACCTTGGCGACGAAGGCCTTGGCAGCAAGTGAAACCGTGGTGAAGGCGGGTAGGAACTTGCTGGGGGTGGCAGAAAGGGTCACAGGAACAGTGGCGTCCTCTGCTCTGGATAGCGTGAAACGGGACCTGGCGAAGGTGTTCGAGGGCACCAAAAAGGAGCCATTGTTGGCACTCCTTGGACCGGAGCCAGCATACCAGTGCTTTCAAGGACCGATGGGTCCGCCAACTACTTACGGACCACAACAAAGTTGTGGTGACGGTCAAACGGTCACCCAGCCAAACGGGGGACCAACAGGAACCAGCGGTGTAACAGGAAACCAAGGTGGAGGACCACCTGGCCTGGCACCTGCTGGGGGTGGACATGGGGTGAACGGACCAACTGGACCTGGGGGTTCAGGGGGTGGCCCACCTGGACATGTGCCCAACGGTTTTGGTGGTGGTTACGGTGGAGGAGGTCCACCTCAAGGACCACCATCAGGGTATGGTGGAGGCGGTGGTGGAGGACCACCCCAAGGGCCACCTGGTGGAAATGGCGGAGGCTATGGTGGTGGGGGCGGTCCACCACATGATCCGCATGGAAACGGTGGTGGCTATGGTGGTGGAGGTTTCCCACCATATGGTCCACCTTGGAACGGTGGTGGTTTCGGAGGTGGTGGAGGACCACCAGGACCACCTGGACCACCAGGACAACCTGGTGCGGTGATGGTTCCAGTTCCCTTCTGGGGTGGAGGTCAAGCACCTCAGGAGGCGGTGAGATCGGTGGAGTTACCACCTTTGCCTGAGCTCGGTGAGAGCGAGGTGGGTCCCTTGGTGGCCGGTGACTGGTGCACGGCGATTGGACCTCTGATGAGGGACATGTCGGCCCAGAGCTCGGCGTGGTGGGACGCGGTGCTTCACCATGCGACGGTGGCCTATGAGGCATGGCTGAGGGCTGGACCGCTGCAGAAGCTGAGGGTCCAAGCTCAGGTGCCACCGGCCTTCAACAACGGGCCGTGGGCCAGGGTGGAGCAGAGGGGGCAGGTAGCCCTGCTGAAGGCGCTCCCTGAAGGGCTTCGCCAAGAGGTCATCGCTTAATGGGCATCCACTGCTGGGTCATGGTCACCATGGGCCCCAAGAACATATACGGTTTTTAATTCGAGGCCATTGATAATTTGAAACATGCTGCTGCTAGATTTTGAAAACCAACATGTTGGTTGGTAGCTGCCAGACCATACGCGTACATTCACACATTCATTCATGGACACGCACGCCCCCATACAAATTTACATCTACAAATCCTGGCGCTAAGTTGGGGAAAGGTGGCTTATACCCACAGGTGCCCCCACGATTCCGTGATGATTTGTTTCATGTTGGTTATGAAACGTTTGAGATCAATGGCCTACCCATGATGTATTAGGCGCTGTCCGTAATCAATTTATCTATGGGGTTTAAAGCTCTGGGTATGACACCGAACACATTTTCATATTCCCATGTTGTTGGTTTGATGGTGTATTTGTTTTGCGGTGCACGCTGCCACCGCCATTGGCCAGAACTGAGCTCCGTTGAACTCCAGGTTCACTGTCACGCAGGGTCCTGCACAGGCGTTTGCGTGCTGAGCCGTTTGGGATTCAAGGGCAGGACGTCATTCGTTCGTGGCTGCACAAGCCCCATGGAAACAGCTATCGACCACGGCTGTTGGA
The DNA here is from genome assembly GCA_009767595.1 of Symbiodinium kawagutii. Taxonomy (NCBI): domain Eukaryota; class Dinophyceae; order Suessiales; family Symbiodiniaceae; genus Symbiodinium; species Symbiodinium kawagutii. The sequence continues at coordinate 294,076 of VSDK01013809.1, forward strand.
AGTCTGTTCGTCTCTTTGATGAACTTGGTTATTTTTTTTTAATTGAAATATTTGGTCAGTGGAATTATTTGTCCAATTAAGGGTTTCGAGTTCTTATAGGGGGGTGCGCAAACACAATTGGTTGGTTACACATAGGGCCATAGCATGCCAGCTCTTCCAAGGACCTGGGAAGATTTCTTGGACTTCACGGGATGTCGTGCCTTGCCATTGCCGATGTCAAACACTTTACGTTTCTTTTAAACCATCTATATAGCTGTCTACCTGGTTCCAACCCGATTGATTATACATACACTGCAAACCAAATTAGATGTATATATATATATTTATATTTATTTATTTATTTACATATTTAAATATATATATATATATATAAATATATTGGTGTATATGTATATGTGTAAATATACTGCGAATGTTTCATGGGCAGAATGGCGGTTTACTTAAACTGAGGAACAATTGGCCAGTATGTGGATGGCCGATATGCCGCAGAAAGCCCTCGAAATCGTTCAGAACAAACGCTTGGCTGCTGCAGTCCCTATCGTCAAGCTGGAAAGTGAGGTGACACGCCCATCCTTCCAGGACATTTGTTTGTTGATGAAATTATCTTGGAATCATAGGTTTCTGGCTTAACCATTCTCATAGGTTCATATTTTGGCGCCCTCCTGCATGTGGGACATCGCAACCAATAGTTTTGTGGTGATAATGCATAATTTATGGTCCAACCACATGCGTTTCTTCACATGTGCAACCATTGGAGGAGATCAGCCAGAACTACACTTGGCTTCGCGCGGTGTGCGAGTTGAACCCAACCAAGGCCCGGTTTGGTTTCAAAAACAGTCGGAAAGCATGATGATGGCTTGGGACACCAACCCAAAGGTTTTCCATAGGATTGTTCTTTGATTTCCCCACGCAAAAGGTGCCCTCATCGTTCTATGTGACTGACAGCTTCCTCGTACTCAATCGCATGCTGGGCGGTGGGCTGTTCCTGCCGGATGCTGACAACACCGTGGTGACACTGGCAGGGCAGGATGCGAAAAGAATCAAGAAGTTGATGGGAGCCCTTCGATATCTTTACAGAAACAGTGCCTAGGATGTTCAGAAGGGAATGGTTTATTTTCTATGGGGGCAAAATGTGGTGATGGAATTTGAGTTTGATAGTATGTCAGTTTGTTGTTTTGTTTACACTTTGGACCATGGATCTACCAAGGCCCATCCAGCTATGATGACAACGTTGCCAAGCTCAAAACCTATCTTCGCAGATCTCCGTCCAGGGAATCTACAAACGGTATGGAGGACCAGTCTTGTTTAAAGTTTGTTTCTCTTGAACTATGGGGATGTGTTGGTTGTATTGTTGTGGATGTACACCTGTCAGCCTGTGAGTGCACACACACACACACGTATATATGGGCCATATATATATATATGCATATATACATGCGTATGTGAATTGATATATGCGCATGTGAGTAAATGTGTATATTCAAATATGTATGTACATCTAGATCTGTGAAATAAAAAAGAAAAATAAACAAATAAATATATATATATATACACACACACACATATATATATATATACAATATATTTATATCTACATATATGTATATACATGTTTATCTATCCAAACGTTTCCTATGGGAGGACGGCGAGGATGAGGATGAGGCGGCTTTGGACGGTGAGGCAGCTTCGGACACCGAGGCGGCTTTGGACGGTGAGGCAGCTTCGGACGGTGAGGCGGCTTCTGACGGTGAGGCGGCTTCGGACGGTGAGGCAGCTTCGGAGGGTGAGGCAGCTTCGGAGGGTAAGGCGGCTTCGGAGGGTGAGGCGGCTTCGGACGGTGAGGCAGCTTCGGACGGTGAGGCAGCTTCGGACGGCGAGGCAGCTTCGGAGGGTGAGGCAGCTGAGGCACCTTCCGGTGAGGCTTCTGGGGATGCTTCCAAGCCCGAGGTTTCCAAGGGCCATGTCAAGTCTGGTCGAGTTGTGGTGCACAACGTTGTGCGCATGGAGCATGGTGAACCTTTAGCTGATTGGCCTGAGAATGACAAACACCAACTAGCTTTGAAAAAGTTTTGGGGCAAATTCGTCGTTCCCAAGCAGGGCCAACAAACCAAAGATGAGTCACCTGCCTTGGAACATGCGAGCTGTGAGGTTACTGGCACGTTGAACACGGTGCCAAGATCCTGTTCAGAGGTGCCTTCGGGGAGCCGTGATAGACCTGACCAGGTGCCTATGTGTGTGGACTTCGGGATGACGGAGAGCTGCGTTGGGGAGGGGTGTGAGAAGTGTGCCCGGATTTGTGGTGATATTGAGAATGGTTTGGGTCGTTGCTATGCTGACACTCTTAGCCCATCATGGCCAAAGGGCTCACCACCTTCGTCGCCTGAAGATGTTCCCATGGATGGCACTGAGGAATTTGAAAAGTGTTTGAAGGATTCTTCCACGGCAGCCCACAGCAAAGCAGTGCATGCCATGGAAACATCTACTTTGCATACGCCAGATGTTCCCTCCCCTGGTTTCTTCGGCTTCCCACTTGTACCAACGCCTGGACGTGACACAACTCCATCAACAGATGTACCTAGGCTGAACCTGATCTTGTGCATACGCTTCAAGATGACATTCAATCGCGATGTTTTTGTATGTGTTACATATGTATATGTATACCTATATTCAAATTTGCACTTATAGATGTATGAATATATATAAATCTATGTGTACATATATATATATATATGTATAGTGTTTTTCTTTACATGTCTAAGAACTTAGAAGAGTAGATGTGTGTGTGTGTGTGCGTGTGCAATATTTGTGTTTTCGGTGCTGTTTGCTACAAGGCAAATATTGCCAAAACGAACAACATGTTCTCCCCCCACCACTTCTTTTTACTAAGAACTTAGAAGAGTAGATGTGTGTGTGTGTGTGCGTGTGCAATATTTGTGTTTTCGGTGCTGTTTGCTACAAGGCAAATATTGCCAAAACGAACAACATGTTCTCCCCCCACCACTTCTTTTTACCCAAGGTCCCAGAGGATACGCCTGACTTTGCCGAGCCCAAGCGCCCACAGACCAAGAAGGCCAAGAAGACCGAATCCAAGACCAAGAAGAGGAGGGCTAGTTTTGGCCATGCGAAGGGGCGGGGAGCTGTGAAGTCACAGAAAACCCACCATGTTTCTGAAAATGGTTCCCATCAGCCAGACCGCCCCAGTGAGCCTGAGAGTCCACCTATGATTATGTACAAGACCTACGACATATCAATGCTTCCCCCTGATGCGCTACCAGACCCATCCCGGGAGAATAAGGGCAGGCATTCATACACCCTTGGAAGCCGCCTGGGGGATGCCACCATTGAGGTGCTGTTGAAGCAATGTGCCTTCTTTGTCAAGAAGGTTTCAGAGCGTGGAACGGGAAGCACCGGCCACATTTCCATGCGGATCCATGGGGTGGAGGGAGCTTGGAGCCTTGCGAAGGAGAGGGCTGGTTTTGATGGCTAGCTGTTCAGTCTGCTAAGTGAAAACATTTAGCAGCACCATGGTTTTCCTGAAACATGTCAGCCAAAGACGGTTGAATGCGTCGGTGTTTTGGGGGGGTTCCGTGGGCGGATTACACACGCAGCGTAAACCTCTATAGAGGGCAGGAAGCATATGGGCATTGAAACCTCAACACTTCTAGTTGTTGTTATGTGATTTGTTTTTAAATACATGTCAAGACTCCAGCCTGGTATTGGGGTAGCTGTGTGTGTGCATTCACCACGATGGAAGTATTTATCAAATGGCTATCTTCGACCTAGATGCCTGGCTCCATATGAGCTTGGATTGAGGGCACGGCTCTACAAAGGAAGAACAAAACGTCTTGTCCGTCACAATGTTTGCGGTGGTCATATAGTTGGAAACACAAACGCGATGAAGGCTTATGGGCAACAAACCCACCACATGTTGCATGTCCAAGTCATTGCGTTATTGCGTGATGGTTGCAGCTGGCTCCACAGAGCACATGACCGCATCAAGTGACAAGCAGCTAGCGCGGAGCACCCAACAATTAACACTTGTGACATTCAGGGAAGGTAGGCGATCAGTCCATTATTACAGGCGCGCCTATGTGCTAATATGTGCCAATATCATATGTCCATATGCGGGGTCAAATGTCATAAGCCGTCTAAAAGCTGACACTTGAAGGCAACACTAACCCCTTGTTTTCACCATTCAGCTGGAGCCGTTTTGCGGTGACTGCATGGCAGTTTCCTGATCCTTTGGGAGGCCAGGTCTTCTAGTTCAACCATCTCGCTCTTTTATGTAATGTTCGTTATTGGCAGCTTCTGTCTCTCGACGGCATCCCATGGTAACCAATCTCTCCACAACATCCCATGCATTCCCATGCTAATGTTGTTCAGTTCTCAATCCCTTCCCTCATCTGTCCTTGGTAAGCCTTGCAGGCCTTGATGATGTCCTGCCAGCGATTCGAGCTTTGAGGCCAGCTGGGTCGACTCATGTGTTGTTTCATTGAAGCTTTGAAGCCGCTGATCAACAAACAGAACAAACAACCTACAAAGTTAACAAGCTTAGAAGATCCAAACGAGCATCTTCCTACACACAGAGACTTACGAGCTGGAGCAATGCGTTTGACATCGCATAGATCTGAGATACATGTGTTGAATTGGTCAATGAAGAATTGTGAGCGTGCTGATGTCCAACAAACACTCATAGGTAATTGATAGTGGGTTGATCTCCATTGGATTTTCCCCAAAAGAGGCGCCCCTTTTACAAACCTTTGGAGGCACTACGCTTGTTGGTGATGGTAGGGTGTGTGTGAAAAGCATTGCGCTGCCCACCAGCTCCTCACCGCAGGACGTCTTCGGATGCGACGCTTCAGATGAGCCAAGCTGACCTGATTGGGAATCGGGTCATCTGCGGGTGGCAAGCCCATCATTCCTCCAATGTGTGCACAGGCGCACTGATGACCAAATAGGTCTGCATATCCACATACATACATGCATATTGAGTTTTGCATATATATATATAGATATGCATGTATTTATCAGGTGGTGTAAATTAGATGTGAATGAAATATTACCTATACATGCATACATAAACAATCATAAACATGTAAAGATTCAGGGTTAAGGACATAAAAACCATTAGATATGAAAATGAAAAATCGAAGAAATAGAACCAACAGATACACAGGGACGTTTCGACATCACCATTGTTGACTACAAGTACACATGCGGGCAATGTCATCACCCCTGGGTGATGCTCAGGTTCACAGCTGTCCAGCCTTGCTAATCCAGTCTTGAACGAATAGGTGACGGTTTATCATGTTGGCTTCGCCCGTTTTCAATGTTCAACTGGGGATGGAGATTGCCAACACATACTTGAACTGATTATTTGGTCAACCCACGAAATCATGCCCTACATCAAGTGGTTGGAGATCACCGCGTTGCTCTCAGCTACCCAGCGCATGCACCATGGGGAAGCCAGCTCCAAGTAAGCCTCGTGTCAAAGCCGATGTGAAGGCAAAGGCCATGTCAGCAAAAGGAGTGCCAAAGGCAATCCAGGATCCTAGCCAACCGTGTTCAGCCAAAGAGAAGGAGAGGAGCTTGACTTTGCTCGGCCTTCGAATGATCAAAGCTCCTGCAGTGGGGCCCTCAATATGTTGATTTGTAAATTTGGGGATGAACCATGCTGATGCCACCAACAAACCCGAAAAACGTATGGTTGATCTATTATCGAAGTGTCTTTGGGAAGAATAATGGTTATGAACAACACCCCAAAGAAAATTAATTTGTACCATCAGGCTACGACAGGACACTCCAGCGATAAACGGCTGATCCTTTGTTACACCATTATTGTTTTGGCACTATATACTGATTTACTTTCTGAATATCTTGCTTTGGAATACCATTGATATTCCTATAAGCCCAGGTGATCCTCATGCTGGTCACCATGGTCTACAACCTACCAGGATTGCAGTGGTCCTCTCCCACGGACCATTGCGAATTGTTCAGTGGGGGCATGGCCGTTACGATCGGTGAGATCGAGGTGCATGGCTTGAAACTTTGCGAAAACATCATTTCCAACACCATATTAATAAACTAAGGGGAGACTAAGGGGTGGAGCCCACAAATGCCTGGACAAGTTCCTGTACCAAACTGATGTTCTAAAGGTCAATTTGTTTGAAATATATTGACAAAGGCTTTCCAAACTAACTAACACTTTGCCGTGTGGAACAATCATCATTGATATGGGTTTATACTGAAAGTAGGCCGGCAGACGTGCATCGGCCTATGACCTGATCTACAACGAAGAATACATGGACATCACATCTACCAAGGGATTCGTATTGGCATTATACCAGGTTCTGAACGTCAAAAGAGCCGGTGCTGTCACCCTGGCACCTGTGTGTTCCAGCTGGGTGTGGGTGTTCTTTGGCTATGAGATTGTAAAGCGTTTCTTTTTCCCACAAATATTTGGGGTTTAGAGCTTGGGAATCCATCTTGATCACACCATAGGATGTGAACAGGGGGTGTAAACAAAAGCAGTAAATACACAGACCGCAACACCTGGTTCAACCTTTCTTCACATCCAGCCGGCCACTGAGATCTCGGGGATCGACTCGTCGGTCCAAATCGGACCCCTTGGGAGACCGGACCTCCAAGGCGGTGCGGTGCGGAAATTTGATGGCATCAAGGGTGGCCATACTGCTGCTCATTGCCACCGCTCGTTGCTTATTTTGGGTGTTTGAACAACCCCAAAACAGCTTGTTCGAGTGCCATCCCATCATACAGAAGGTCTTGGGAATGATTCCAACATATCGCTTCAGTTTGCGCATGGGCGACTATGGGGGGTCAAGCCAGAAGCCAACATGGCTTTACAGCTGTATCTTGTCAAACCCTTTGGCTGGATGTTGTTGTTTTGTTTTGGGGTGGTGATGTCCACTAACCAACTCCCAGTATCTATTATAGAAATGGTGATGTTCATTTGTCAAGGGATTGCCACATGAACCTCAATATGTTTTATGACAAGTAAGTATGAAGAAAGATACAGCCAAAGATGTGTTTTCCAATAAGCTGAGGCATGGAAGACATCAGCTTGATTGCAAAGTACAAACCAATACGATCACCTTTGCAGAGCGGCGAGAAAGTCGCTTTGGTGGACCATTACACGGATTCCAAGGGCAAGCAGCGAGTAAAGGGGTCGGTTCACATGAAGGGAAGCCAGGAATATCCCTTAGGGTCACTGGATGGATTCAGATCACCTTTTGGTGTTTGTTTTATTTGTATCTTTTGTATCTATATTCACATGTGTTTGTAGATGTATATGTTTGTTCATACTATAAATATATATATATATATATATACATGTATTTATATCTATATATATATATATATTCATATGTATTATTTTTGTTCATACCTAGACCTGTACACATTGATACATATAAATTTA
>VSDK01013810.1:0-12696 GCA_009767595.1 Symbiodinium kawagutii
GCTGCCGCCAGGGTTCCAACAACGGCAGTGCCGGGGAGGAGCTGAGGAGGGGCATTAGCTGCTCCTGCCAGGCTCTAAGCCGGCCCAAGCGGAGAAAATGTGGATTTCTTATGGATTCCGATATGTGTATCTGGATATGTGTATGCGGATATGTGTATATGTGTAAGAATGTTAGTATATGGAGTGTGTATATATACCTGGACCCTCCGAACACGAACAATTTCAAGGGTTCATGATAAAACCCAAGGTTTGAGATGCAAACCTAGGGTTTGCCAAAATCACCACTGCTCACTGGCCCGCTGATGTGCCATTTCTTCCCAAACCTCGCTGTCAGCGTCGTTGCGAATCTGTGCCTGGGCCTGGAACCACCAAAGGATCCTGAGGTGTTGTTGTAAACAAGCAACCCACCGCCCTAAAGTATAGTATGATATCATATATGATAAGTCACGTTTATGACGTTAGGATAGACGGTCCATCAAAAGGATGATTCAAAGGTGATTTGTCACCGGGAAAAACAAATCAATTGACACATGACCCTCTTGGTGTGTCCCAGACTTAAGGCCTAATTATGTAGCCTGCGTCGCACCAATGTGCATATGCATTCTGCAAATACCTGGAGATTACCCTTCCAGGAGTTCGGAGAAGTTGTGGTGTCACACGTCTTGACAGCCTTGACGGTCGACCCACAAAGTCTTCGTCTGCCTGCGTGGACAGGCATAGGCAGTTCAGAACAGGGCCTTTGGCGCTGCCTTCCAACATGTGCAGCACCAAGTGATGAAGAGCGTGGAACTTGGGTTGCACCGGCCACAACATACGATGCTGATGAACTGCCGTTCTTGCCAGTTGAGCATAAATCCGAAGGAAAGCAGCTCCAGACTCTGCAGTTGACCGGGCTTCGGCAGGCGTCATCCAAACATCTGCCCGGCACAAAGAACGCAAAAAAGAGTTGGCCAACACTGACGCTTGTCCAGCAATCTGGGCCATCTCTGGCCAGGTAGATCCTTCCTTTTCAAAGAGTGCTGCCAGCCAGTACATCAAAGAAGTGGAGAGGTCACCCTTGTGCCACGTTCCTTGTGGGAACGTTGTTGTTGTGCCCCAACCAATGAAATCTTTTGTCAGCTTTGTCACATGCGATCGCCGCTTGGCAGCTTTGCAATGTGCAAGATACATCGCAGTCAAACTTTCAAATCTTTCCTCCACAGTTCCTCCAGGCTGCAACTCGGATAGCACAGCTAAAAAATTGCTGATGAAGTACCTGGCTACTCCTATGCGCCAGGTGTGGAACAGATCAAAAGCCCAAAGAGCCGCTGCCTTGCCAGGTGGATGGGGAAGCCTGATGAAAGGGGATGGGTCATTGTCGTCCCAAAACAAGCCCTGAGAAAACATGGTTGCCCGCCATGAAGGCCGATTGGAATTGATCTGCTCAAAATCCACACCGGGTTGCCCAGCCATACAAAGATGGCACAAGCCCGCTGATGGCGTCGTCCTGGTACGGTGCTTCTGAACACTCCGGAAACTTCTCAAGAGATAGCCAGAATCGGTCAGCCATGGCCAGTCCCCACAGACATGTAGAACTGCCATTGTAAAAACACCGCGGCCGCCAAGCTCATCTGGAATTCCGCTGCAGCATATGTTCGGCCTCCTGTGCTGCGAGTTCCATGATTGCGTCCCACACGTGCTCATACTTTCCTGTATAAAGTGCTTTTGGCAAAGCGCAAAGGAGAAAGCGATTTGTGAGAGAGTGACCACCAAAGTTCGGCCTCATGCTGATGTAAGCCTGACGTTTGTCTCGCTTTTTGGTCTGGCACACACCGAGTCCTAATTTTGAATGATAATTAGTGACAAGGAAAGCAGTCCTCTTCCGTCCACGGCCCTCATCTCCATGAAACACCATGGGCACGCAAGTCTCCAAAGCCAGCTTGCCTTCCTGGGCAAGTTGGAGCACAGGGTGCGAAGGTTCCTGGGTTCGAAAGTTTTCCCAAAAGGCACGAAGTATGGCAGCCTCACGTGGCCAATCCGGTTCCTTGAGGCCACATAGTATGTGAGTGTGGTTGGCGTGTACTAAAAAGCGACACCAATCTCGCAAGCGCAACACTGGTATCCCATCATCTGGCCCTTGCGCGCCCGTGTCTAATCTAGAAATCGGAATTGGCAAGCTCAGCTGGTGGCGGTTTGCCATGGGTCTGTGACAGTCTCGCTCAGCATTCTTCTCTAGACGGTGCGACATTTGTACAAGGCCAGTTGAGTGAGAAGCCGCACTCACCCCAACATCTCTCACAACGTGCTTGGCTATCCGAACCATCGCAGCGCATGAGGCCTTGGCCGGCGCAAGAAGGAAACATACAGGACCCAAACCAAAATAGAACAATATCGGGATATGATATATGATTTATATGTTTGATATATGCTATAGGGAGGTGGGTTGCAATTCTATGGCTGGACAGGTTGCAGCACTTCGATGCAAAGCAGTGCAAACGCAAACGCCTTTTGTTTCCATTTTTTTGAAACTTTAGCCACCGTTGGGCTTGTGTTTGATGTCACCTCTTGACCTCACCGCGACACCAAGTTCATTCAGAGGCTTGATTGGCGGTGGATACTTAAAGCTTCTATGTACAACATAAGTCATGTAGAGATGCTCGCCCGAGGAACCGTTGCTTACTGTATCTCCTCCACTTCGTACGTTTTGCATTCCTTGTGTGCCTTGGATGATGGCAATCGCAGGTTGGGCACACAACACATTGTAAAGGACAACATACCGTGGACAGGATTAATATTCACTTTTAGTTCTTTTGGAAAAAATGATGTGATGTATAGAGATTTCAAGCTCCCATATACCCCTGCACATGTTCAAAAGTAAAATAGATCTAATCAGTCGAGGCACTAGCAAATTTGTCTATAAGTGCAGCTTCGAGCATTGATGTGCTAAAAGGTTCTGAACTCAGGTATAATACTGTCATGGCCGCATACTTCTGCTTCTCTACAATGTAGCCATAACGACGGTTCCCCCAGCGCCATAGTGGGCAATGAGTCCAGCCTATCTTAAAGGCCATCGGTGATTGCGATTCCAACATTTTTCCAACACATCGGATGCATGTTTCAGGACCTTTCCTGCCGAAGCATCCAGAGTTGGCAGTTGGAAAACAATGGTTCCAGGAAATGTTTCGTCAATTTTTTTTCTTGAGAGATTCCAACTGCGGGAAACGATCCACATAGTGTTGAAAACGTTGAGTCCATACATCCACATGCACTGTTCTTTTGGCCACTGGTAAAAGCGAAGTCCCAATTTGGCGTTTACAAGGTTCAGTGGCGATGGAGTCTGCCGCACCCACACCCAAAACACGATGGGATGTGCTCGTTGATGAACCGGTTGTTGGAAAGCAAAGTTCCGATTCCTCAGGGCAATACTTTGGGTCATTTAAACTGTTTGCATGCATAGTAAGGGTATGGAAATTTCCCACGATACACGCAAAGTCTTTGCGTTAAAATTTATGATGCACGCACGCACCTATATATTCCACAGATTTCACGGTGGTTATGTTTGATGTGTGCACACACCATCAATACCGAACCTCATCAAGATTCATGTGTCCAACTTGCAATCAAGGAACAACCCTGTGAGAATTCAGAAGTTCCGCCAACCACTCGTCATCAGAGTCCACCATAAGCAGCGGGCTCCATGGGTTCTATGTACGTTAATGGATCGATATATCACGGGGAAAATGCAAAGGGCCAGTGAAGACTGCGCCGGAATGGCGAAATGTTTCAGCTCTCAGTGGCAAGTTTCCCTGACAGCGCCGCGGCAGCAACTGAGGTTCCTACACCATTGCCGATTTCACGGCTGAATCCGCGAAGAGTGTTGCCAACCGGGTTGCCTGGCATTGCAGATCCGTCGGTTATGATTCATGAACTTGTTTCCCAAAACAAACTTTGGTGGAATCCGTGTGAATGGAAGTTCTTGTCATAAGTATAAAGGGTATCCGCTTTGATACAGATCCCCAAGTACACCAGCCAGCGCAGACCCAACTCCTTTCCCACACACCACAAGCTTAGCGCAATATGTGCTTTCAAGTGCTGAATTTGCTTCAGCAAACGCCTAATAGTAGGGCTGCCCGCAATTGTTATGCAGGTTTCCATCCCTACACCCCAAAGTAAGATAGCCCAAAGCCACTTATCACATTTTGCTCTTGCATTCTCACACACCACTCTGTCTATATACTGTGACATGTTGTTGCATCGATCAGTTTTACATACTCTTTTAACTATGGTAGTTTCGACAATTGGATGATTAACAAAACTCATAGTTACCAATGAACTCTTATATATATAATTCATTTCCTCATTTCCTCTTTGACAGTTAAGTACAAGACCACTTACATCGGTTCAGCCAAGTGTGGTGTGTGCACATGCTGAGCACAAGAAGTGATTTTGGCAAAGTATTGGCATGGGTTCGTTCCATGCAATCACTTTCAAAAAGATCGCAAAGATCGTTGTACACTGCAATCATGCCTATTTCTTGGCACGTTTGCCTTTTGGACCCTTTGACTTACCTCCCGGTTTCTCGCTCACTGACTTCTCAGCAGGGGCAGCTGCTTCATCCTTGCCATCTCTGGTGTAGTATTTCTTGGCGTTCCTGCAATCAATGATGGAACTTGTTTGGGAAATCATCCTATGTTGATTTCATTTGACAATATTATGGCACGATAATTTTGCGGCTCTCCCCCCGAAGGGTCCTCACTTTGCCCTCTACTGCTGTAGCGCGGCTACACCTCGCAACTGGAAACACCACAAGATTTATGGGAGTTACCAGTCTATTTTTTGGAGATCCATGAAATTAAGCTATGAACGTATACGTCGCTTTCTTCATGTTGTCCTCTGCAAGACTCAGAAACCTCGAGGAGCAATTCTTGTCTTGAACCAATCTTGATGATCAACATCCATGCGTAGAAGGTTCGCAAGAATGATTATGATTCTAGTGGTGGAAAACTGAGAAGATGACTTTGGGCTGCGAAACTTGTCTGCCTCTCCCTGGGCCCAAGCATCATTGCACGCATCATAGGCTGCATCAATCTCCTTGATGGAGTTCTCCAGAGCAGGCACGCACCTGGGCAACGGTGGACGAGAGCAAGATGATCACCATAGTATTGGGACTTCAAAAACTTCTGAACTCAATGTTGCTGGTATGGGATTGCCCATGTTCTATTTGATCGGTATGTTAATTGAGGAAAGTTACGCTGCTGCAGCAGTGTCTTTGGAAAACTTCTGACGTAGTTCTTTCACTAGACTTCGTAGTTTGCCGGATTTGCTCATCATGGAGTCCAGGAAACGCTTGAGGTCATCACGAACCTATTGCAACTTGTGTTGGTTGAAGGAACTCCATCCAAAGCTGAATGTTGATGTGATTTTTCCCCATGATGAGTTTCTTGACGATTTCAAACGTATACTCGTATCTTGTAGAATCAAGTGTGAAATATTTCAACCAGCCAGTGAGAATATGATAATGATCCTTGACGCAATCGGTCCTGGGCATAGCGATCATGTTTTGGATCCTCAACCGACTTCTTCTTCTCGGTTTGATCCCGTAGCTCCATCTTGTTCAGATCTTCAAATTTCTCACCAACCATGTCGAAAGCTGGATCTGTTGTGGCCTCCCGCAAGGATGACTTAAAATGTTGAGTTGTTAATTCATATCCAAAAAACACTTGCATTGATGTGCAATGCATACATATGTGGTCAAGAGCCTTTTTCTTCTGTTGGTGCACTTCCTCGTAAGATTGCTCAGTTGTCTTTTTGCCCGTTTCCCGGATCAGCACCCAAAATTCTTGAACGCCGTCGTAAGAATTGTTCCTGGACAAAAACGCCATGGATGCTGACACTCTGGTTAGATTTTCCAGCGCACGTGTGAATGTCTGCTATCTTTGGCTCATGGAATAAAACCTTAACAATGAAAGCGCTGGGTTGGAGTCCTCACATGTGTTTCGGGCATCTCAAGGCATCTTGTTTTTGCCCCTTCGATGCGAGACCTCAAAACCACAGCGCGCTGGAGTTTGAGAATATAGTGTTTGTCTAAAACATGTTCTTCACATACAGAAATCATCTATAAATGAATCATGGGAATGCACTTTGGAATGTTGAGTAAGGACTGTGCTTGGACCAACCTTTCTCCTTCAGCTCTTCCTCACTGTACCAACCCTCCTCCTTCAGGATCTTGATTTTCTGCTTCTTCGAAATTATGGTTTGCATGGTAGCAATGAACTGCTCCTGGGACAGTAGTGGAACGGAAGCGATGGACATGGAGGGACCAAGATATGTGGGATGAAATGATTCACAGTGTATGTTTAAATGCAGCCATGGTTTGGCGTTCAAAAAAGCACTCCTTCTCAAAGTTACAGTCACGGAGAACATCTGCCATATGATCCTTATCTCCTTGACGCCATTCGTCTTTCAACCAGTCTGGTGCATTCAATCCAACCCGTTTCAGGTGAGGTTTGCACATTCGATCAAGTCTGGCTTTGGCTGCTCATCGCAATTGGACCTTCAGGGCTCAGAGTGAACATCATCCAACATTAGTTGGATATGACGGATGCAACTGAGAAAATAATATATTGGAAACATGGAACGTGGAATTCAGTACATTACCAATGATTTATTGGGCAACCATGAACAAACATGTTTCAGAACAGAAATGATATATGGTATATACAACACATTCTATTAACATCTTAATTTGTTTGTTTGGCATAAAGACCAAGCCTGGCGAAGGGTCATACCACCAATATTGAGGATCGGTCGTGTGTGGGCTTCTGATGGTGCTTGCTTGGAAGTCACTGAACCCTGATCATCACCAATTTCAGAACCATTCACCGGAGTCGACGAAGGAGCTTCAGATGGGACGGAGTTTGACTGAGACGGAGCTTCAGACTGGCAAGGTGATCCTTTTGGTTTCTTAGACTGATGGTTGTCAACACTACCACCCAAAGATTCACTAGATAGAGGAGGTCCAGGCCGTTTACGAAGAGGTGTCGCCACTGGAGCAGGAACAGCCACTTGGGTTTCCTCATCAGAAAACATAAGCGGAGGTGTGGTATATATGATGTGCAAAATCCAAATTGCAGTATGACAGCGTGATCAGTCTAAGCAAAACAGAATGCAGATTCTTGCAGCTGGAGTACTTCTACATCAGACCTCGGAGTCCCCACAGGCATTCCAGCTTGTCGAAGTTCATCATCAGTAGCCTCACACCACATGGCTTTGGCACATGTACCAATTCTATAGCATATAGTATGCATCTGGGGTCAGAACTGGAAGAGTGTCGGCTTCAGGAGCAAGGGGTTGGCCAGCATCAACCTTGGGGTGAAGGGAAACCGGCTACCACACCTATATGAAAACATTAAGACATCCAAGGGCCCGACAGCGGTATCACCAATGTGTGGGGACTCAAGTTCTCCAATTTTTGCATCCAAGTCCTTCATCATATATCAGTCAGAATGCAAAGAAAAGCAATGCTCATATATGTGCTTATGGCATGTGGGTATGAAAGCTGCTTGAAAAGCATATGGTAGCTTGGGATGAATGGGTCCCCGAATTCATGTTGAGAGAATGTCGATTTTTGATGCTGAATTCAGTTGACATATAGCAATAAAGGAACAGTTCTTGAGTCCTGCAACTGGAGAAGAAATTCATCTTCGGGCGTATTCTCCATTTCGTGCATCACATGCTTCACACCGTCGTCCAAAGTCTCACAACTCCACAAGTTGGAGGCTTGCGTCTCTGGTTGACGGGACATTTCCGGAGCTCTAGGTAACTGGTCCGCTGGGTGTTCAATGGCTGCAGCTCTGTTCCAAATATGTTCAAAGTCCTTCAAATGATTTATCAAGAGTAATTCCCCATATAAGCAATCACACCAATAAGGTTCGGACATGACAAAATGTTTATGATAATGACCTTGTATTTTGAAGGACTTCAACTACCAGTCTCTCAACACTTTCAATCTGGTGATGTTCGAGCTACAGTGCAGCTGTAAAGATCTAAGAAGTTCAAGAGAAATTGCCATAAAGCAAAATCTACATGTCGATCAGGAATAGATTCTGATACCTTTTCCCCATCCACGGTGAAATCGCAGATTCTATCAATTAGCGGCTTCGAATTGATCGAATTACCAATCCCAAGTGACCAAAATATGGATTTTTTCTGAAAAAAAAATAGTCCGTTTTGAGGGGCTCAACCCGTGTTTTTTTTCACGGGTTATCACGGGTAAATCACGGGTTGGTCACGGGTTGGTCACGGGTTTGGATAAACCCAGGGTTTGCACCAAACCCAGGTTTTGAAGTCTGAAACCTAAGGTTTGAGTTCTCAAACCTAGGGTTTACTCCTGTAAAACACGGGTTGGTCACGGGTTTGAAGCATCAACCCGACATTTGCACTAAAAAAAATGAAAATGTTAAGATAAAACCATTCAGTGGGTGTCATCTATCGCAATAGAACCATTCAAACCTGGGTTTGGTTTCCTGGTTGAAGCCGGTCAGGAATGAATGGTCGAAACTCAACTGGTATTTGTAACCGTTTCGACCCTCGAAGGTAATTAAACACTTCTGCAAAATCAGCAAAAGTCCAAAGGTCACTCTCCTCATGCCATTGTTGGCCCAGTGTGACCAAAGCTGGAGGAGCCGCCCCTGTAAACTGAGGCTGCCCGTGAGCGGTCCGCTTCATCTCTTCGATGATGTCAACAACAGCTCTGGCAAAAGGCATCGGATACACCCTCAGGTTGAGCAAAGGGCAGTATGGAATCTGAATATGTGGTGGTTGGGAATCGGAAACATCAAGTACAGGTGCAATCAAACATATGGTATATATACTGACCCCATATGATTATAGATCAATCATGATATATATAACCTTCGGTAGCTGCATGATTGGAATCTTTGTTTCCAAGGCAGAATCCAACCAAACACAACCCGTTCCCTGTGATTTGGCGTTTCCAATTGTCCCCCCAAAACTGATGATCAGTTCAGATCAATTATCGTGGCTTTTGTTCAGGTCAAGGGCTACAATGACATGATACGCACATTATTAGACCCTATATGTGCACATGTTGAAAAAATGGATTGGTGGATGGCTTTTATCTTGAAGAATTAAGTCAAGTTGCTCAGTACCCTTCAAATGGCGAGTGCCCTTGTAACATGTTTTGCCAGAAGAATTCTTGTACTTCTGGCAAGTCTTGATACTCTGTCGTGTAGAAGGAGTGAGTTGAAGACGTCCTCTATCTAGGCGTCGAACAATGGGACTGTTGGCAAACCCAATGTGGCGCTTAGCAGTGCTGCTGTCGTAGTGGCGCATCCACCACTTAACCACGCTCACCTAAGATGTGATTTTGGCAGCATGTTGGAACAACCCTTCAGCAATTACTAATCAACTTTACCATTGATTTACGGCAATGTCAGATGTGAAGTGCCATGGACAAACCTGGTCCGTCTTAAGGAAATGACTGCATGAGGTCCCGCTATAGCACAGATTTTGTAGAGGATGGCTCTCCATGTAGGGTAGAACTCCAACAGCGATCCCGAAGGCTGCTCCAGGGTCCAGCAGCCACCCAGAACGGTGCAAAGCAGCACCAGTGCGCAAGTCCTGGCAGTTCAATTTGCATCTCCGTGCCACATGTGAAAATTGAAAAGGGGCTTTCTTTCAACACATGTGGTATGATTGATACGTCGATCCGTAGGTTCTATGCTATATATAATAGATGGATGTCATGACATCATATGCATGCAGCGCATCACTAAAGATCCCCAAAGTGAACATAGCAATGTATTGCAGAAGCTCCTTTCCAACAATTTGTTGGACGCACGGACAGACTGATGTTGCAAATACCCTATAGCGGCGCAAGCACTCCGCATCGATGTACCGATATTGACTTTGCAAAATGAACTGCATTTGATGCCGAAATGACAGGCAAAGTCATTCAGCACGCATTTCATCATGATCAACATTGCCAGCCTGAGTGTCAAAAGATTGGTCTGGCGCTCAGATACGTGGCGCAACAACAATATGAGGATACAAGATGATACAAGGAAGTGATTGATCTGTATTCTGTAAATCCCTGTGAAACCTGTGAGGCATGAAGAAAAACAATTCAACTTTTGAGCCCCAGGAACGCATAACCAGATGTAGTGTTCATATCCATGTAGTTGGTCCGCTTGGAATGCTTTGGCACTTGGTGATCTTTGATGTCAAAGCGTCCAGCCCTGTACCTAGCCGCCTTCATCTGCTTTGTGATGTTGCCAGTTCCGGCAAAGTACTCGATGAAGTCCACTTCCTGCCCGATGAGATCCAAAGGATTTATGATTTAGAAGGTAGAACATGCATCAAGAGATTGCAACAGCCGTCTTGGTATTCTATTTTTTTCCTCAGCCAATCCTATACTCAACCTCCACACCTCCAACCCTAACCCCGCCTGCGAAAGGTCAAAACCACTCCAGGAGATAAGTAGGATGCACAGCACGAAGTCCTGCCAAGGCATGATGATGAAATCGAAAGTGAGGCCAGTATGGGTTGAATATCCCTTGCTGTGGGGGCATGAATCAAGAGTACATGCATGGGTGCATGCATCCGTATATAGTTAATTCCTGTCCTTGGGGCATTGGAGAAGCCAAAGTCGATAAACCACATCGTCAATCCAGGCCATTGCGACAGAAAGCTCGGTTCAACCCAAAGGTTAAACACTTGTTTTTAGATCAGCGATTGCCACGTGCACCCCACATGTCTTTGTTGAACAAGTCGTGTCAAGCTTATAAATCTTGAATGGATCCATCCTATGCCGGCATTTTACCAGTATATACCCAAAGCTTCCAATGGCTTCCAGGATCGATTAACCCGTAAAACGGCTGCGAATGAATCTGGCCCATGAACATGAAGCTTGGGATTCTTTTCAAGCTGAATTTATTGACCAAGATATGTTGCTTTGTCAGCTGGTTCTCGCAAAAGGGGTGAACTCATTCGGCTTTGGATAAGACCGCACTTGCTGAGCCCACCCCAAAACGTGCCAGTGAGAACGAAAACGTTTGAGGGCATTCACCCGCAGTCTCCACGCACGGCCCGTTGGCCGCAACTTTCCAGGCCTAGCCACCGTCATGTTTTGACCTAGGTAGGGCACGAAGGGAGACAAACGAATGAAATGATGGGGTGAGAGAAGCTAAGCATAAAGAGAAGCAAAGTGAGTTGTACCGATGGCGAAGCCTCAGATTTCTTTGAACATCTTAGCGGTTAGAATTATAGGTGTCAATTTGGAGAATCGCTGAAGAGATAAAGCAATGGATGATAGACTCCGATTTACTTCGATGGAAAAAAGGGGAATGTAAGCATATGGAGAATGGACCATCAATCATATCAACGATCAGATTGGCCGCAAAAGGCCATCACTAGAAGTAGGGTACATTCATGTCAACACTGAATGTTCCCCGCCGCCTGACACTCTTGAATTTTCTTTTCACCATGACCGAAGCTGCAGTGCGCCTGCAGGCCTATCACGTGAAGCTTTGGGAATGCCTCTGAAATTTAGGACAGGTCTGGGCCATCGCTTTTGGAGCAGAAGTTGCCATACGGAGACAAACAATTTGTAACCCTCAACCTTGTAGCAAACACCACACTTCGATTTATAGTTGAAAGACGTGTTCACCATACACCTATATTGGATGACCCAGCCAGGAGCAAAATGATTTGAGCACCTGTCCATGTCACAGATTGGTTTCTTGCCATCTACGGGTTGTCAGGGATGTCCAGCGCAAAGCACGCATTGATCGTTATAAGTTGTTAGGGACTGTTGTGCCAAGAAGTTAAAATGATGTCTCAATTATAATTCATGTCCTTGATCACCCCTCTCGCAACTCCTAAGCTAAGACGATCGAGTGTGAACCCACTGAATGCTACGGCAACTTATATTTCAAAGTTGCACCCCTACGAATCACACACGGCCAGCTGGCTGCGAGCTGATCGACATTGAAAAGCAGCTCCCATTAAAGGTCAAAACTGGACAAACCGCCGGCGTAGGATCTATCCGGTCTTCACAGACCCGTGTTTGGCGAGAACCACATCACCGGTTTTCTTCACAGAGCTTTCAATTTGAGCTACGGTTGGATCATCAGCAAGTTTGTCTTGGTCAATGTCACCCTTTTCCAAGGCTTTGTCCAAGTGCATAGCCTGGGCTGAGAGAGCGGGCAGATGGTTGACACACCAATCCAACACACCAAATGACACTCACACAATTGCAACTATAAGATATATAAGATTGCCCTTGATCCTTGTCAAACAACAAATTCACACAATATGAAAGGTAGAAACATGCATGTCTACGTGCATATCTTTATGCACCCAAGTGACAAACAGTTTTCCACACTTGACAGCCACCGCAAGTCGGCCCATGAAATTGCAATTGCCGCTCCATTGACCAAAGCTGAAGTATGCTATGTCCTTGCTCAAAGACCTAGAAGTACAGCCCACCCCACTTGTCTTCCAGTAGATGTTCAGTCTGCATTCTTTGAGGTTTGAAGCCTTGTTTCTCGCTCTCATCTCTGTTTTCTGTTCAGGCGTAAGTGTGGCTGCGGTGGTTTCATCATTCTGGTATACCTCAAGGAACTTTTTGATCTTGTCGATGTCTGCCTCATACGGTTGTGCCTCGGAGGGTTCTGCCTGCTGATCACTTTTTTT
>VSDK01013818.1:0-22316 GCA_009767595.1 Symbiodinium kawagutii
GGGGCTTAAGCCCCCCTTCGCCGAAGGGGTTCGGACCCGTCCTCCAAAAACCAGCCGAAGCAATCCGAACAATCACACCAGGTTGCTCCTGATGGCATCTTCACAATTCAAGCTCTCAAACAAGTAGTCGCCGTACCGCGCCAAGACATCCATAGGCGTGTCCGCTGCTGAACTGCCATGGGACTGGAATGTCCGCCGCCCTCATGCCAGTGGGCGTTCGTCGGCTGCTTCTAGCAGTGCAAGTCGAATGGGCTCTGCCTTAGGGCGGATTGCCGCAGCCATTTCATCCAGCCTAGATGATTATCCCGGGGCGGAGTGGGAAGCAGGTTTGCTCACAGAAGTATTCCTGCGCGCGCGGCCGGTGCTATGGCGCTGCTGCTCTGGTTTACTCGGTGAGTCTTGGTGACTTGCCAGAAAGATGCGGGTTGCGGGATGGAAACAAATGGTAGGTTGCTCTTGTCTGTCACTTTCCGTGGTTGCTGGCGCAAGTAAAAGATTGTTGCTTACAGAGGTATTTATTTTTTGCGGAAATGGAATTGTCGGGCAGGTGATATCTTTTAGTGTTTCTTGTTCAAGTTGGACTTTAAGCCAAAGAAGAAGGAAATCATCCCGGAGTTGTCAGGATCTTCATTGCAGCAAGGTTGGAGTGGCTGGTATCTAACTCCGGAGTGCGGTCCTTGACAAGCTCGCTGCTACCGAAACGCCTTGCCTTGGTCTCGGCCTTTGCTGGTTGTTTCTGTTGCAGTTCGCTTGATGGTACCACTTATTTTTTCTCTTCAGAAAGGTAGAAAGCGAGTGTAGTCTGCGTGAGCTCGGAATGCGGAACCCTGGACGGTAGAGTGTCTCTTCAACTGGTGACTTCATGCTCCGTAAGTGCTTAGTATTTAACCGGTCTTGGCTGGCCCTTTGCCGGACTTCGGGTCTCATTGTGACCCTTTGCGTGGATGGCTGGTCCGTGGGAACTTAGCGAGGATTTGCTGTCCTTGTGCTTATGTAGGAAGACACTTGGGAACCGTTCTGTGCATTGGCCCGGCATACTGGAAAGAAGGTTTTCGTCTTTGGAAATGGTGCTCATACAGTTTTGATTGGCACCTCTGGTGCCTGGCTTTCTTTGATTGATTTGCTCTGTGTTTTGGAGGGGGGCTGGGGCCTCCCTTCCACTATGCACAGTTTAGTATGGACTTTGTCCCCTTAAATCTTTGCAATCACGGTGTCTGCATTTACACACAGGGCTTTCCATCTCTTTATACGAAGCTGCAAATGTTGGTGGCGTAGTACTTTGGCAATTTTTTTCAGAGATTATCTGCCGGCATGGCGCAACCATGGATGTGAATCATGGGCTTTGCACTCGACGAACCAAGATGAGGATGCCTGGGTGAAGAATTTCTGAGATGCGTGAGTGCGGAGTTTCACACGTTGCACCTAGTGCTAAGCTAGCTAGTTGTGATGTTAAGATGACCTTTCTGGGCTCTTGGGTGGCCTTTGTTTTGCTTGGTTTGGTTTTGGTTTGTTGGTGTTTTTTGTTTTGCTGTTTGCTTGGTTTGCTTGGTTTTGTTTGAACGGTCATCTTGACTTCTAATCGGTGATCTTGTGATCTCTATTGCAGTCTTAATGGACATATAGTGACCTGCATTTCGTGTGCAATAGGCACTACCCGGAAAAAAAAGTGTGCCCTTTTGTCAAGGGGAATAAGACGTAATTCATGCTTGCATGATGAAATTTTATTTGCAGACGAAACAGATGAAAGAGTGTTCATTTTTGAAGTAGACACAGTGAACGATTGAGTAATTTTGTTGTCACTAGCTTTCCGCGCCGCAGCAGTCAAGTTGAGTCCCCATCATCCTGCCAGTGCGGCTCAAGGATCAAAAGGTTTCAGCTGCAGGCTGCTTGACGGCGCTGCATACCGTGGTTGCGGAGGGTTGGAAGGTACTCTGAATAAACTGGAGGCTGAATACTTGTTGAGCGCATTGTCAAGAGTTCGTTGATCTCATTGATTGCGTGGAATGTGTTTCTTTCATACCACTTACCCTCGTGATTTCCATAGGGGATGTACACATTCTGCTTGGTTCTTGCCTTCACCCACGGGAGCTAGTTCGCCATGTTCGAATCAAATCGCAATGGCAAGTCCACAGCCCCATCACTCTCAATGACATGAAGGGCTGGACTTTCATTCAATGTGCGTTATTAAGCTGCTCAGGAGGTGGCTCGGAGAATTTCTGCTTGACTTTGTGTGAGTCCTCCATCTTGGGTATCTTCACAATGGTCGTAGTTGATTTCCGAAGACCTCTAGGTGAAATTCGGTGAAATAGTTCACTGTGGGGGATGAGGGTAGACAACAGTTGGTGCTTTCATTCTCGGCAGAGGCAAGCTTCCGGCAGGAATTCATGCAATCATATTCTGAGGTCACGGATTGAGTCCTTGCTCATCTGGGGCAGGGCTTTCGCTGTGTTGATTCGCTCACAACTTAGCCCCCCCTTTTTATTTTTGCTTTTTGGGACGCCTTTACATCTTCGCGTTCACTCTGCCTATACTCGGAAAATTGGAATTGCAAGTTTTCATTGGATTGTGCGAAGCTGCTCTTTTGGGATGTCAATGTTTCTTGCAACTTCGAGATGTTTGAGGACATCATTCAGGTACAATATCAGGATACAGCGGTTGCAGGACATTCAGATTTTGAGACGCTGATGCCTGGATGTTCGTCTTTTGAGCAGAGTGAGTGCGGAGTTTCACACCCTTCTTAGTGATCTTTACGATTTGTATTGGTGAGATGATGACTTTTTGGTTCTGGTGTTGGCTTCTGGTTTCTTGGTTTGTTTGGTGTTTGCTTGGTGGCTGTGTTGGTCTTGGTGCCTGGATCTCTTTTTCACCACGTCATTATCTTGCCTTGTACATTTAATTAGCGTATCCACTGCTTAGCTATTGCAGCCTATCCGGACATTCAGCGACATGTGTTTAGTGCACGTGAGGCGCCACCCGGGGAAAAAAACCGCTCAAGGATCAAGTGATTAAGAGCCAACATGCACATCATGTGATGGGAATACATGTTGCATGTCAAGTGACATTGTTTTTTTCGTCCCTACCTGCCGCACCCTTGATCAAGTGATCTTGGGAACATATATTTGGACAAGTGTCCACACGACAACTGTCGCCAATCAAGTGATTGGACAAATTACGTTTTCCTCGTTTGGTTTTCACCCAAAACTTGAATCCATCATCAGTGCAATTTGAAAGGTCTTAGTCGTTCGACTTTGTTTGGGACTTTTCAGGTTGAGGCACAGTCTAGGTGCCTCACCCTTAGCCGTGACACTGCGGCCAAAGATTGACCCAACTGTCAAAAGACAAAAACGCTGCTTTGCATTGACTGAACTGTGTGCTGTTTTGTCATTCATGTCCATGTTTTTTATGCAATCATTTCGGTAGCGACCATGTTGACGCAGCTACACATGTCACACAGTGGTGGCATCTGTCATTTTTGCTTTTGGTTGCCTTGCAATGAGTGATGTAGCTTACTGACATGGCTTGAATTCCATGTGGCATGGTGTAATGAGTTGTTGCCATGTGATTTCATCATTTTGTTCGCATCGAATTTGTGCTGTTTGCTGTGTGGTGCTTCACCACAAGGTCCTGGGCCGGGATTTTTCCACACAGTGGGGATCTTGGCCAGTTTTTTTTTTTTTCATTGTTGTTTTTTCGTCATATTTCAACAAGATTCCTCACGTGGCTCTTCCGCGGTTTAAATTGCGAATAAGGCAATTTTGTTTGTGAGCCGGAATTTGTACCACGTGTTGATTCGTCGTGTTTTCAAGATGATCTTCGAATGCCCAAGGGTAACATATTGAAGTTTGGGAATTTTTTTACAGAGCCAGCTTTTCTTCGAATTTCAAAGACATTGATGTTTGAACATGTTTGAAAAAATCGGAACTCCCACCACAGCGGAGCGCCACTTTTTTTCCAAAGTGGCGTAAAAAAAAATCAAAACCCCACTTGTTAGCGTTTAGAAAAACCACCACAAAACCGCATAATTTTTCTAAAAGGTTTGTAAACCAGTGTTATCAGCGCAAGGTGTCGAAACTTTATGACCAGCCTCTTTTAAGAAACTCACAACATTTGAGCTGATATCCAAATTTTTGCCACACACATGAGCAATCAACAAGTAGTCCAGGAGTTCAAAATTTGACTTCTACGCGACCATCAATAAGGGCAAATGGCATGCTTAGAATTAAGCACAAAACAAAATTTTGGTTGAAGGTCAAAACCAGTTTCATTTCAGTTGAAACCTTTGCTAAAAACTTGCGCATATTGCCAACCCATTCAGAGACAGTTTTTTCACGGAGGCATTCTGGCCTTATGCTCCACGTGTGGTCATGCAGCGTGCATGCTCTGACCTGATGCATTTGATGTTCAAACCAAGCTGCTACGTTTGAGTGTTCTGTCTTGAGGCCAGGAATTCTGATTTTGCATTCAAGCCGCCAGGGATTCCTGTGACTCTGTTCACAACCATGAATCAAAGACCAAGAAATGTTGCTTTCAGGACGAAATATTGTGAACATTTAGAATCAGCGTTCCCTGCTTGTATTCTAAGAGGTTTTTGCTCTGTTGGTATGTTTGTTGCTTTACCTCAGACTTGACCATACTGCCGGAAAACATGAATTTGCTTGTCACAACCGCAAGCACGTATCACAAACAGATATTTCTACGTATAGTCCATTACATAGAAGTGAGTGGTGAAACAAGCCTCTGTCCGGAGATATTACAACATGTGTTGCTTGTTGGTATTCTTGGAAAGATGGCAGTGCCTCTACCTGGTAGGGCCCACATTTTGTTAGACTCCTTTCATCCTGTTTTCGTTCGAGGATGGATGAGTTGCAACCGAATCCGGATGAATCTTGGGCAATTTTTGTGCAAACGTTTTTTTATAGTAAGTTTGCAGCAAATCTTGCAGCAAATGAGCCAAGGATTGCGCGAAGTTCGAGCCCAATGCTTTCAAGCAGGACCACTGATTGAAGAATGTTAAAATGCAGGTTATTCAGATCAAGAAGTTCTTCAGACCTCTTCTGTTGGAAGGAGAAGTGCAAACACTGCGCGAGACCATGGACCGAGCACAAAGACGTGATCTCCGAGGTTCTGCGGACAAGTTGTGCTGTTTTCAGCCCTAACTAGGAGCGCCACTAGCTTTAGTGAGTTGAAACGATGAAGTGTTCAGGTTGCTGCCAAGCACGGCGTGCACAGCAATATATTGGTTCGGAATCAAGGGTTTGTAGCCCTATCCAAACAAAGCAACGAAAGCATATCATTTTGCCAGCCTGTCCTGCATTTAAGCTACTGAGCCCAATGTTGTGCCGCCAATTTTCTGGAAAAAGAACTCATTCAGCAAGAATTGCTATGAATTATAATGGAGGCGAAGCTGTTGACATATTGTGTGCATATTTTATGACTGGTCAAACATCCATTTTTTTGAGAGCTTTGAAGAAGGATGAACACCGCAACAACTTCCCTTTTTCATCCGTCCTTCCTGCGCCCCGTGTCGGGCCACCGAGAATTCATGTAAGACTCCTTTTCGTTTCCTCCCTTACATAGCTCAGACATAGCTCCTACTAGTCCTTGCATTTTCTTCGCTCCCTCTCACTCTCAGTTGTACAAATTTCTTCATCATAAATCCTGTTCGCCTATATTTCTGAGAACCTTTTGGGATGATCCGGAAATGCTCAGTCCGTTGGGTGCGTTCTAGTCACCTCGTGTGAACACCCATTTCGACCTCTGTTGAGTCAGTCGCTCATACTCAGCCCCGGTCGAGATTACTTGGAGCTTCTGGTGCGAGTGGATGTAGAAATGTTTGGGGATCTCAAGCACATGTCACAAACATTCAAAAACCATAGCAAATTCTATAGCAAAAGTTTGCCCCCTGGAGTCCTGGAGCAAGAATTTAAGTTCTACTGCTTGCAACTGCTGTTGTCCAACAAGCTGCGTGCGTTTTTTTTGTGTGCAGGAATACCTTCAGAAGTTCCTGCAAAAGAGGCAGCAGGCGCAGGAAGAGAAGGAAAAGAAAGAGGTTGGGGACCACAATCTCAAAGACCACATGGCAATGCAATTCAGCACTGATTTCAATGACAATTAGTGGTGAAATGCTATGCAGATGTATGCAGATGCAGGCTGAAGCGCAGCAGGCAGCTGCTGCTAAAAAGCTAGCCAAAAAGCGGGCGAGTCAGGCGATCTGAGCCATCGTCATCCTGGGTTCATTTGGGTTCATCCTGCGTATATAGTGCTCCACCATGGCTTCTGCGAACATTTAAAGCAACCCATAAAAACATGGAACTGTTCACTCCTACATACTAATACTTGCAATTCAGAGTGTCCAAATGCAATTCCTTCTAGTCAGAAACTGCTGGTACGACTCAGATGCATTTGGTCATTTTCACAAGCAATTCCTTACCTTCAAGACCTATTCGCTGTCCTGTTATGAGCCTGTTGTCCTCTATTTAGACACTGTGCTTCATCATAGCCCTTAGCAGCTGCACTACCGAGGGTGTCGAAATACGGTTTCGAACCTGTACCGCGCTGTTGCAACAGTTGAATAAACGCGATATCATTTTATTCATTCTATATTGCTAAAAACTGCACTTCATTTCTCATTTGAAAGTTTGTTGACAGCACCAGGCTGTGGAAGACGATTGGCTGTTTGATGACAAAGACAAGAAGGAAGCAGCTGCACCTGATGACAACGATTCGGAGGACGATTTCGCCTTCCGAATGCTTCTGTGCAGCGGTGGATTTGTGGACAAAAATGCATTCTCTTTTGAGTCCTCACACGGTTCCAAGGCAAATGTGGCACCTCAACTTGTCATTGTCTTAGGTTTCTGCCCAGCGAAATGGAAAAGGCACCACCAAAGCCAGTCAACAAGGAGTTGAAGGCGGAGCAAGCACTGTCCAAGTTGGAAACTGTCACTGCAAATAAAGGCTTCTGGGGCCCTGGCTTGGCAATTGGAGTGCAGGTGGTGAATTTGATTGACTGGGGCGAATGCGATGTTGCTGATGAGACAGAGGACTGCGTCCTGCATTCGCGAAAGTCAGTTCTCAAGCACCAATGTGACGGTTCCGTCATGTTAGTTGGAGTGATAGAGTTTCTGGTAGCAATTTTACTTTGTTGTCTTCAACTCGGTCATTCAACGGTATGCAAAAGAGCAAATCATGGGAGTGCCAGCAAAAGGGTGTGGTGTCTACTGCCGAGCAGTCTCAAAGCTTGATTGAGTGTGAACATGATGTAAGTTGATGCAAGCATGAAAAGCACCAGCTGTTACCCTGATGTTAGGACTGTAAACCGTATTTGGGTGGGACAAAGCCAGTAGCTCGTTTCCTGTGTGCTCCAGGAGGTCGCTGGTGGAGAGGCTCTGACTGCAAGGGTTGCCTCTGACAGCTCTGTACTGCTCTTCCTCCAAGTCATTGACCTGGAAGGCGACAGGAAGCTCTGTAAGCACAAGAGCTCCTTTGATAGAGGCACGGAAACAGCAATGAAAACTCAGCTGTTGGTCCTTTATCTCAAAAGGACTGTAGGATCAAAACCTGTCTCCTAAGTGCAAGGGGATGAGATCAGCAGGGTTTTGCCCCTCCGAAGCTTTGTCAAGGCCAGACCGGATACTTCGTATCCCGGAAGAGGCGCAGTGGGATGAGCTTGGGCATTTGGGGAAGCGACAACGGCGTAGATTTCACACTTGACCCCCTGGGCGCGTGGTTTTTAGGATCAAAATGGGTCAAATGTCTACAAAGAAATCCTGAAAACTAGATATTGGGGATGCTGTTGGATCGTCCTGCAGCATTTGTGCTGGTGCCAAATCTCGCCCTTGCAATTTTCAGAACGCTGAGCTCTTTAGTCAACCATCGTTGGGATGCTGGGAGGTTTGAAAGCACATGCAGCACTGGGGACGTTTCATAAACTGAGCAAGCATCGGTGCATTGCGAGTAAAACTTCTCGCAGGTCCGGTTTTTCCGGTCTCTATGCTGCAAACAGAATCACACCAGAAACATACGAACAGGATGGGACAAGAATACGCAGCACAAAGCATACAGACAGGATGAAGGTCAGACCAGGAGCACTTGCACAGCAAAAACCAGGGTACCAGACACACAGAGACAGGAACAAGAAGCATTCCAAAAGGATGCAGAAAGAAACAAAAGTAGACCAAACATACAGGAACAAGAAGCATTGCAGCAGCAATCAAAATATGAAGGATACCAGAAGGAAACACACCGGAAGAAAGCCATACCAGCAGAGTACAGGCAGGAAGAAGAGGCAAACGAGAATCTTAGAGACAGTAGCGAGAAGATACTCCGAGCATACATACAGAAAAGTGAAAGGTACCCGAAGCATACAGAGAGGAAAAAGAAGGGTTTGAAAAACATACAGTGAGAAACAAAAAGCACCAAACCGCATAGCTGAAAGAAGCACATGAGAAGCATACAAGCGGGAATAAACAAATAATGCAAGGACCCTTTGAAGAGCTGAGTATCATGTACGAGGCCCGGGCTACTCAGCCAATCTATGGTGGCTACTCATCGCTTTTGTAGAACTAACTACATTTCTAAACCAGAAGCTACAAGGCCTACGAATACATCCTGCCACCACAGACTTGGGGACGTCACTTGGATCGACGAGTTGCTATGCCTTTGTTCAGATCAGCCACAACCTGATTCCAGAATTCTGGCAACGAAGGGGTGCATGCAAATCCTAAGCAAATGTGATTATTTGCATTATTTGCCCCCAAAAAATAGATTTGCTAGTTTTCCATTAAATGTGGTCATGTTCGGATGGCTTGCGGGTGCCATTGATGAACAAAACTCAAATGCTTGGCAATGCTGCAGCTTTCTGCACTTTCTATCCTTCACTGATTACAATTGGTGCAGAGGTCACTAGGAGATTCTTTAAAGATCTTGATAGTAGCATGATGGAACATGTCACAAGTGAAAATTGGCACGACAAAGTGAGCAGGTCCTTTGGATTTCGATGCTCCAGGCTGGCCACTTGCCTTGGGAGGTCCAAACTGGGTTCTGCAAAGGATCTTTTTTGAACTTGTTTCGACCAGTTTCTGCGGTGCCTTGAAAGACGCTGCCAGGCATGTCTGCTTACCAGTCAGGAAATCAGGACTTCTGAGAAAGCAGCTAGTCCCAAGTTTTGTCTAGCTCAGGGAGAGAAGGGACTAGGGTTCAAGATGGTTCAAGAAAGCAATGTATTCGATTGCATCTACAGGTTGACTCTTGAAAGCTGAGAAAACGATAGGGGATGAAGATAGCCAGGGTTTCAGGATCCTGGCATCCAAAGTATGCATGTTCTTGTGATGTGTGCAATGCTTTGTGTCTTGCAGGATCTTCTGACCGAAATCCAGCTCTTGCGTCAGATGTTGGCTGATGCCAATGAGGAGAAAACAATACAGGCGCAGCTGCAGTTTCTGAGATACATGGCACTCAGTGCAAGTCCATGGTACTCCATGGATGAAAGAGTGGCTTTGAAGGAAGTAGAAAGCAGGATCATGGCATTTGGAACTCCTCGATCTTGCAGGTTGCCATTGTCCGAGATGAGGTTGTGGAGAAGCAAGAGCAGGTTCAGGAGTTGACTCGCCAGAAGAGCGAGCTGGAGGCAGGTTGTGCATGGTTGTGCCATCGCCATTCCAAAACTTCATTGCGGGGTCTGGCAGGCCTTGCTTCGAGAAGCCAGGTCCAAGCTTGACTCCATGGATGCGAAGGCTGGAACGGATCCAGTAGACTGCCCTCGAAAGGACTGGATCGCCAATGTCAATCCTAGAATCCTTCAACCTGGAGTTGAGAATGTGTGAATTTCTTCTCAAGATCTGAATGTGGGGCGCTTCTAGTTTGGTGGAGGGGCTCTCTGTTTTCATTGCCTTCTGCTGGCATTTTGTCTTCCCCAATGCAATCCTGCCCTCATCCCAGTCTTCATCTCGCGGATCATCCATGGATTTTGCGCTGATGACTGGACAGGAAAACGAACCTGAAAAGGATAATGCGGAGGCCAGAACTGAGCTGTTCAGCCAATTTTTTTCCCAACACGTCGGATGCACGGCCTGCTTATCTTTGCATGTCCTTTGAGTTTCAAGGAAGAGCGATTAAAAGTTCGAATGTCCGAACTTGAAGCACAGCTTGAGGCGGGTGAGTCGCAAATGGTCACAATGTAATAGGTTCAGTTGGTGGTCTTGCTTTCATGTTTTCGTCTTTGGCTCGATGTGTTCGAGGCTGCGCAAGCTGAAAAAATTGCTGAAGCAGAAAAGGCTGCAGAAGCACAAAGGGCCGCAGAAGCGCAAATTGCAGCTGCAGCTGGAGGCTGTCCATTTCAGTTGGACCTTTACGATTTTGATCTTCCAGTGACGTATTCCAGTTTCCTTTAGGGAACGCGGTGTGACGCAATGGAACTGTAGAGATGCGCAGGTGCTGAAGCAGCATCTTCCAGTCAAATACAAGAAGCACTTGTCATTGCTGCAGCCTCAGACAATGCGAGGTCATGAACATTTTGTGGTTTCAGACAATGCGTGCACATCATGATTTGCGGTTGAATGATGCTTGACAGAGGCAAAAAAGTACTCGCTGGATGTACTTCCGCAGTATGATGTCGGATGCCTGCCTGCTTATCTTTGCATGTCCTTTTTGCTTCCAGGAAGAGCGATTAAAAGCTCGAATGTCTGAACTTGAAGCACAGCTTGCTCACGTGGCTCTTCCGCGGTTTAAATTGCGAATAAGGCAATTTTGTTTGTGAGCCGGAATTTGTACCACGTGTTGATTCGTCGTGTTTTCAAGATGATCTTCGAATGCCCAAGGGTAACATATTGAAGTTTGGGAATTTTTTTACAGAGCCAGCTTTTCTTCGAATTTCAAAGACATTGATGTTTGAACATGTTTGAAAAAATCGGAACTCCCACCACAGCGGAGCGCCACTTTTTTTCCAAAGTGGCGTAAAAAAAAATCAAAACCCCACTTGTTAGCGTTTAGAAAAACCACCACAAAACCGCATAATTTTTCTAAAAGGTTTGTAAACCAGTGTTATCAGCGCAAGGTGTCGAAACTTTATGACCAGCCTCTTTTAAGAAACTCACAACATTTGAGCTGATATCCAAATTTTTGCCACACACATGAGCAATCAACAAGTAGTCCAGGAGTTCAAAATTTGACTTCTACGCGACCATCAATAAGGGCAAATGGCATGCTTAGAATTAAGCACAAAACAAAATTTTGGTTGAAGGTCAAAACCAGTTTCATTTCAGTTGAAACCTTTGCTAAAAACTTGCGCATATTGCCAACCCATTCAGAGACAGTTTTTTCACGGAGGCATTCTGGCCTTATGCTCCACGTGTGGTCATGCAGCGTGCATGCTCTGACCTGATGCATTTGATGTTCAAACCAAGCTGCTACGTTTGAGTGTTCTGTCTTGAGGCCAGGAATTCTGATTTTGCATTCAAGCCGCCAGGGATTCCTGTGACTCTGTTCACAACCATGAATCAAAGACCAAGAAATGTTGCTTTCAGGACGAAATATTGTGAACATTTAGAATCAGCGTTCCCTGCTTGTATTCTAAGAGGTTTTTGCTCTGTTGGTATGTTTGTTGCTTTACCTCAGACTTGACCATACTGCCGGAAAACATGAATTTGCTTGTCACAACCGCAAGCACGTATCACAAACAGATATTTCTACGTATAGTCCATTACATAGAAGTGAGTGGTGAAACAAGCCTCTGTCCGGAGATATTACAACATGTGTTGCTTGTTGGTATTCTTGGAAAGATGGCAGTGCCTCTACCTGGTAGGGCCCACATTTTGTTAGACTCCTTTCATCCTGTTTTCGTTCGAGGATGGATGAGTTGCAACCGAATCCGGATGAATCTTGGGCAATTTTTGTGCAAACGTTTTTTTATAGTAAGTTTGCAGCAAATCTTGCAGCAAATGAGCCAAGGATTGCGCGAAGTTCGAGCCCAATGCTTTCAAGCAGGACCACTGATTGAAGAATGTTAAAATGCAGGTTATTCAGATCAAGAAGTTCTTCAGACCTCTTCTGTTGGAAGGAGAAGTGCAAACACTGCGCGAGACCATGGACCGAGCACAAAGACGTGATCTCCGAGGTTCTGCGGACAAGTTGTGCTGTTTTCAGCCCTAACTAGGAGCGCCACTAGCTTTAGTGAGTTGAAACGATGAAGTGTTCAGGTTGCTGCCAAGCACGGCGTGCACAGCAATATATTGGTTCGGAATCAAGGGTTTGTAGCCCTATCCAAACAAAGCAACGAAAGCATATCATTTTGCCAGCCTGTCCTGCATTTAAGCTACTGAGCCCAATGTTGTGCCGCCAATTTTCTGGAAAAAGAACTCATTCAGCAAGAATTGCTATGAATTATAATGGAGGCGAAGCTGTTGACATATTGTGTGCATATTTTATGACTGGTCAAACATCCATTTTTTTGAGAGCTTTGAAGAAGGATGAACACCGCAACAACTTCCCTTTTTCATCCGTCCTTCCTGCGCCCCGTGTCGGGCCACCGAGAATTCATGTAAGACTCCTTTTCGTTTCCTCCCTTACATAGCTCAGACATAGCTCCTACTAGTCCTTGCATTTTCTTCGCTCCCTCTCACTCTCAGTTGTACAAATTTCTTCATCATAAATCCTGTTCGCCTATATTTCTGAGAACCTTTTGGGATGATCCGGAAATGCTCAGTCCGTTGGGTGCGTTCTAGTCACCTCGTGTGAACACCCATTTCGACCTCTGTTGAGTCAGTCGCTCATACTCAGCCCCGGTCGAGATTACTTGGAGCTTCTGGTGCGAGTGGATGTAGAAATGTTTGGGGATCTCAAGCACATGTCACAAACATTCAAAAACCATAGCAAATTCTATAGCAAAAGTTTGCCCCCTGGAGTCCTGGAGCAAGAATTTAAGTTCTACTGCTTGCAACTGCTGTTGTCCAACAAGCTGCGTGCGTTTTTTTTGTGTGCAGGAATACCTTCAGAAGTTCCTGCAAAAGAGGCAGCAGGCGCAGGAAGAGAAGGAAAAGAAAGAGGTTGGGGACCACAATCTCAAAGACCACATGGCAATGCAATTCAGCACTGATTTCAATGACAATTAGTGGTGAAATGCTATGCAGATGTATGCAGATGCAGGCTGAAGCGCAGCAGGCAGCTGCTGCTAAAAAGCTAGCCAAAAAGCGGGCGAGTCAGGCGATCTGAGCCATCGTCATCCTGGGTTCATTTGGGTTCATCCTGCGTATATAGTGCTCCACCATGGCTTCTGCGAACATTTAAAGCAACCCATAAAAACATGGAACTGTTCACTCCTACATACTAATACTTGCAATTCAGAGTGTCCAAATGCAATTCCTTCTAGTCAGAAACTGCTGGTACGACTCAGATGCATTTGGTCATTTTCACAAGCAATTCCTTACCTTCAAGACCTATTCGCTGTCCTGTTATGAGCCTGTTGTCCTCTATTTAGACACTGTGCTTCATCATAGCCCTTAGCAGCTGCACTACCGAGGGTGTCGAAATACGGTTTCGAACCTGTACCGCGCTGTTGCAACAGTTGAATAAACGCGATATCATTTTATTCATTCTATATTGCTAAAAACTGCACTTCATTTCTCATTTGAAAGTTTGTTGACAGCACCAGGCTGTGGAAGACGATTGGCTGTTTGATGACAAAGACAAGAAGGAAGCAGCTGCACCTGATGACAACGATTCGGAGGACGATTTCGCCTTCCGAATGCTTCTGTGCAGCGGTGGATTTGTGGACAAAAATGCATTCTCTTTTGAGTCCTCACACGGTTCCAAGGCAAATGTGGCACCTCAACTTGTCATTGTCTTAGGTTTCTGCCCAGCGAAATGGAAAAGGCACCACCAAAGCCAGTCAACAAGGAGTTGAAGGCGGAGCAAGCACTGTCCAAGTTGGAAACTGTCACTGCAAATAAAGGCTTCTGGGGCCCTGGCTTGGCAATTGGAGTGCAGGTGGTGAATTTGATTGACTGGGGCGAATGCGATGTTGCTGATGAGACAGAGGACTGCGTCCTGCATTCGCGAAAGTCAGTTCTCAAGCACCAATGTGACGGTTCCGTCATGTTAGTTGGAGTGATAGAGTTTCTGGTAGCAATTTTACTTTGTTGTCTTCAACTCGGTCATTCAACGGTATGCAAAAGAGCAAATCATGGGAGTGCCAGCAAAAGGGTGTGGTGTCTACTGCCGAGCAGTCTCAAAGCTTGATTGAGTGTGAACATGATGTAAGTTGATGCAAGCATGAAAAGCACCAGCTGTTACCCTGATGTTAGGACTGTAAACCGTATTTGGGTGGGACAAAGCCAGTAGCTCGTTTCCTGTGTGCTCCAGGAGGTCGCTGGTGGAGAGGCTCTGACTGCAAGGGTTGCCTCTGACAGCTCTGTACTGCTCTTCCTCCAAGTCATTGACCTGGAAGGCGACAGGAAGCTCTGTAAGCACAAGAGCTCCTTTGATAGAGGCACGGAAACAGCAATGAAAACTCAGCTGTTGGTCCTTTATCTCAAAAGGACTGTAGGATCAAAACCTGTCTCCTAAGTGCAAGGGGATGAGATCAGCAGGGTTTTGCCCCTCCGAAGCTTTGTCAAGGCCAGACCGGATACTTCGTATCCCGGAAGAGGCGCAGTGGGATGAGCTTGGGCATTTGGGGAAGCGACAACGGCGTAGATTTCACACTTGACCCCCTGGGCGCGTGGTTTTTAGGATCAAAATGGGTCAAATGTCTACAAAGAAATCCTGAAAACTAGATATTGGGGATGCTGTTGGATCGTCCTGCAGCATTTGTGCTGGTGCCAAATCTCGCCCTTGCAATTTTCAGAACGCTGAGCTCTTTAGTCAACCATCGTTGGGATGCTGGGAGGTTTGAAAGCACATGCAGCACTGGGGACGTTTCATAAACTGAGCAAGCATCGGTGCATTGCGAGTAAAACTTCTCGCAGGTCCGGTTTTTCCGGTCTCTATGCTGCAAACAGAATCACACCAGAAACATACGAACAGGATGGGACAAGAATACGCAGCACAAAGCATACAGACAGGATGAAGGTCAGACCAGGAGCACTTGCACAGCAAAAACCAGGGTACCAGACACACAGAGACAGGAACAAGAAGCATTCCAAAAGGATGCAGAAAGAAACAAAAGTAGACCAAACATACAGGAACAAGAAGCATTGCAGCAGCAATCAAAATATGAAGGATACCAGAAGGAAACACACCGGAAGAAAGCCATACCAGCAGAGTACAGGCAGGAAGAAGAGGCAAACGAGAATCTTAGAGACAGTAGCGAGAAGATACTCCGAGCATACATACAGAAAAGTGAAAGGTACCCGAAGCATACAGAGAGGAAAAAGAAGGGTTTGAAAAACATACAGTGAGAAACAAAAAGCACCAAACCGCATAGCTGAAAGAAGCACATGAGAAGCATACAAGCGGGAATAAACAAATAATGCAAGGACCCTTTGAAGAGCTGAGTATCATGTACGAGGCCCGGGCTACTCAGCCAATCTATGGTGGCTACTCATCGCTTTTGTAGAACTAACTACATTTCTAAACCAGAAGCTACAAGGCCTACGAATACATCCTGCCACCACAGACTTGGGGACGTCACTTGGATCGACGAGTTGCTATGCCTTTGTTCAGATCAGCCACAACCTGATTCCAGAATTCTGGCAACGAAGGGGTGCATGCAAATCCTAAGCAAATGTGATTATTTGCATTATTTGCCCCCAAAAAATAGATTTGCTAGTTTTCCATTAAATGTGGTCATGTTCGGATGGCTTGCGGGTGCCATTGATGAACAAAACTCAAATGCTTGGCAATGCTGCAGCTTTCTGCACTTTCTATCCTTCACTGATTACAATTGGTGCAGAGGTCACTAGGAGATTCTTTAAAGATCTTGATAGTAGCATGATGGAACATGTCACAAGTGAAAATTGGCACGACAAAGTGAGCAGGTCCTTTGGATTTCGATGCTCCAGGCTGGCCACTTGCCTTGGGAGGTCCAAACTGGGTTCTGCAAAGGATCTTTTTTGAACTTGTTTCGACCAGTTTCTGCGGTGCCTTGAAAGACGCTGCCAGGCATGTCTGCTTACCAGTCAGGAAATCAGGACTTCTGAGAAAGCAGCTAGTCCCAAGTTTTGTCTAGCTCAGGGAGAGAAGGGACTAGGGTTCAAGATGGTTCAAGAAAGCAATGTATTCGATTGCATCTACAGGTTGACTCTTGAAAGCTGAGAAAACGATAGGGGATGAAGATAGCCAGGGTTTCAGGATCCTGGCATCCAAAGTATGCATGTTCTTGTGATGTGTGCAATGCTTTGTGTCTTGCAGGATCTTCTGACCGAAATCCAGCTCTTGCGTCAGATGTTGGCTGATGCCAATGAGGAGAAAACAATACAGGCGCAGCTGCAGTTTCTGAGATACATGGCACTCAGTGCAAGTCCATGGTACTCCATGGATGAAAGAGTGGCTTTGAAGGAAGTAGAAAGCAGGATCATGGCATTTGGAACTCCTCGATCTTGCAGGTTGCCATTGTCCGAGATGAGGTTGTGGAGAAGCAAGAGCAGGTTCAGGAGTTGACTCGCCAGAAGAGCGAGCTGGAGGCAGGTTGTGCATGGTTGTGCCATCGCCATTCCAAAACTTCATTGCGGGGTCTGGCAGGCCTTGCTTCGAGAAGCCAGGTCCAAGCTTGACTCCATGGATGCGAAGGCTGGAACGGATCCAGTAGACTGCCCTCGAAAGGACTGGATCGCCAATGTCAATCCTAGAATCCTTCAACCTGGAGTTGAGAATGTGTGAATTTCTTCTCAAGATCTGAATGTGGGGCGCTTCTAGTTTGGTGGAGGGGCTCTCTGTTTTCATTGCCTTCTGCTGGCATTTTGTCTTCCCCAATGCAATCCTGCCCTCATCCCAGTCTTCATCTCGCGGATCATCCATGGATTTTGCGCTGATGACTGGACAGGAAAACGAACCTGAAAAGGATAATGCGGAGGCCAGAACTGAGCTGTTCAGCCAATTTTTTTCCCAACACGTCGGATGCACGGCCTGCTTATCTTTGCATGTCCTTTGAGTTTCAAGGAAGAGCGATTAAAAGTTCGAATGTCCGAACTTGAAGCACAGCTTGAGGCGGGTGAGTCGCAAATGGTCACAATGTAATAGGTTCAGTTGGTGGTCTTGCTTTCATGTTTTCGTCTTTGGCTCGATGTGTTCGAGGCTGCGCAAGCTGAAAAAAATGCTGAAGCAGAAAAGGCTGCAGAAGCACAAAGGGCCGCAGAAGCACAAATTGCAGCTGCAGCTGGAGGCTGTCCATTTCAGTTGGACCTTTACGATTTTGATCTTCCAGTGACGTAGTCCAGTTTCCTTTAGGGAACGCGGTGTGACGCAATGGAACTGTAGAGATGCGCAGGTGCTGAAGCAGCATCTTCCAGTCAAATACAAGAAGCACTTGTCATTGCTGCAGCCTCAGACAATGCGAGGTCATGAACATTTTGTGGTTTCAGACAATGCGTGCACATCATGATTTGCGGTTGAATGATGCTTGACAGAGGCAAAAAAGTACTCGCTGGATGTACTTCCGCAGTATGATGTCGGATGCCTGCCTGCTTATCTTTGCATGTCCTTTTTGCTTCCAGGAAGAGCGATTAAAAGCTCGAATGTCTGAACTTGAAGCACAGCTTGAGGCGGGTGAGTCACAAATAGTCACAATGTAATAGGTTCAGTTGGTGGTCTTGCTTTCATGTTTTCGTCTTTGGCTCGATGTGTTCGAGGCTGCACAAGCTGAAAAAATTGCTGAAGCAGAAAAGGCTGCAGAAGCACAAAGGGCCGCAGAAGCGCAAATTGCAGCTGCAGCTGGAGGCTGTCCATTTCAGTTGGACCTTTACGATTTTGATCTTCCAGTGACGTATTCCAGTTTCCTTTAGGGAACGCGGTGTGACGCAATGGAACTGTAGAGATGCGCAGGTGCTGAAGCAGCATCTTCCAGTCAAATACAAGAAGCGCTTGTCACTGCTGCAGCCTCAGACAAAATGAGGTCATGAATGTTTTGCGGTTTCAGGCAATGTGTACACCTGCTGTGCTGTTAAATGGTGCTTAATGAGAAACAGATGGGATGTGTTGACTCAAAGTCTCGTCACATGCACATGTGTGCTGCTGTTGTAAACAGCAGGAGTATGGGACTGAAAAAGAAGTGCTCAAGACGTAACAAATGATAGGATACTGCAACAAATTTTGTGATGTCTGCAACGGAGCCATTGGATAAAGGTCCAAAGGTCACCAAAAGTAATGACTGGAAACGGACATTGGAAACCAACATTTGTAATGGCTATTGGGTTAAAGGTCACCAACATTGGAAAAAAGAAGCAGACAGAATTCACTCATTGTTGATTTGCACAAAGTGTGCAGCACGTGGATGAAGGAGCCATCCCCCCATCACCGACATTACTCACCAGTTTCGGTCTAACCTAACAGCTTTTGTTAGTTGAGAGGCATCTGAAGTAGTTGCCTTTGGATCACTTGGCTGCTGTGATCTAGCATTTGGTGACCCTGTAAAAACAGCAAGACGCCAACAGCGTGTGCAAGTCCAGCTGAACGCCATTGTGTGTTTGATCCAAAAACCAGGCTGCTCCGCACACACGCACAGATTATAAATCTTCCTCAGGAGGTTTTTCTTGCTTCTCTCTACAGCCATTCTGAAGCAGCTTATCAATCAAACGATCCAGTTTCATTCAATCTACCCCTGTAAGGAATGTAGCATCGACTGGTCTATTTTTTATTTGGGTCAAGTTCTATCTCATCATGAGCCTGGTTGGTCATATCCGAATGCGTGCTTATAGCCCCTGCCAACATGTGGACACTAGATTCTCCGAACTGTATGGTCCACCTGGAGTCCACCTGGAGTTGACCTGGAGTCCACCTGTCTAAGCAAATCTCTTGTGGTGGAGATGATTCATCCTTCGGCCCCACGTTCTGCTCAATGAATGGGCTCCCCTTCTGCCGCGGTGGGGTCTTTCAAAGACGTTCGATGTTGGACCTTTGTTGGGCCTATGATCAGTCCATTTACAGAGTCTGAAGGGGCCAGCTGTCGATTTCTGGGGGCTTCAAAGACACAACCCTGCATCCTGAAGAACAGATGTTAAATTGGAGCTATTCTGCATTCAAGTTCTACCAATACTGATCAACGCCATTTGCAGCCAAAGAAACACTTGTAGATTCCGGAAGTGTTTTCAGCATTTTTCACCCAAAGAAATGCAATTAACCATTGGCCGTTCCATCAAGAATTCTGATTCCACGAAAAGGAATGCAGATCGTGGAAACAGCTTCTGTTTGACACATTGAGATACCGAATCTGAAGTTTCTTATTGTAAAACCTTCAGTGTTTTGAAAGGAAGCAATAGCGAGGAGCCGGCAAAATTTGCAAAGTGAGAGGCAGTGAGAGGCAGAATTTGCTTCTGAGGTCTCTGAAGTGACCGAGTTGTGCAATCGAACCTCCAGAATATTGGGTGACGGCCTGGCCCGCAGGATCAGTGTTGCGGCCTGTGGCAACCTGAGCCCGCAGCTTAGGTGAAGGAGGGGAATCCTCCAGTTCATCCAGTCACCTTCAGGCCCCAACCTGACAAACTCTAGCTGCAAATGTCACTTTCCAGGGTTGTGATGCATTTGCATGCGATGATTGTTTTGAAGAGGCAGACTTGGCTCGATGTCGCGAAAGAGCTCAATGTGCAGCCGATGCTGCAGAACGGGTGATCCTCGAAAAGAGGCTGCCATCTCACCTCATTTGGACTCATCTCAACTCATCTCATCTCAATTCTTCTCAACTCATCGCAACCACTTTCTTTCATTTTTGTGTAAACTGTAACAATGTTTTGTCAGAGTTTTTCGCGGCTTTGTAATATCGAGGCCGTCAGCCACGAGAAGCCTCATCTAGGATTTGTGTGGGAAAGCCGGCCACCTCTAAGATGAGGCCCATGTAAAAGAAGCCTCAGATCCCAAAGATAAGTAAGCAGCATGTGCATGAGAATAAAGGTCCAATAAAACCAACATTGACAAGTCAGGCTCATACCAATGTCAAAGAGCAAAGATACCATGAGAGACCGACTCTGTAAAATCCAAAGATTTTGTAGATGCTCAGCAGAGACTGCAACATTATTGATAAACACAAACAACTCAGCGCAGTGCTTGTCGCTCAAGGATGTCAAAGATGGGCCTTGAGAAACCACCATGCGCACGCCAAGAAAGAGGGCGTACTCCTCCATCTTCCTAAGATTTTTTTGTCCACCCCCTGATCTTTTCAATGGTTGGATATCTTTTTATATAGATGTGATGATGCATGGTCTGGCACCCGAAGTTCCGTCGCAGAAGAGTTGATAGTTGGCTGTGATGAAGATGGAAGCGGGGGCGATGTAGATTTGTCTAGGGAGCTCCTGACCCTTATGCATCTAAGCAGATCGTCCCATCTTCATTGGCAGCACCTTTCCCAGAGAATGTGACAGGTTGAAGGAACTGTTGCTTGTCCATGCTTCTTGCCCCCATATCCCCATGTCCCTTCCTTAAACCCACCCCTGGTCCCCTGTCCCGGCCCCCAAAGGCCCTAAATGGAAGGGAAGATGTGGTAGGGGGATGGGTGAGAAAATTTGAGGGGGATGGATGAGAGGCGGTGAGAGGCCTGCCCAAGAGTTGATAGGACTACAAAACACAAACCAGGTCAATGAAGCGACAAAAAGGTCTCCAACAGTCTCCAGCACGGACGAACATGGCCACTTGATATGGCCAAGATGATGCCAGCCAACATGATTGTCCAAACGCTATAATCCACCATGGCAGGTTTTCATAGAAAGATACAATTCGATGGAGCGATGGATAGATGACTTGATGGGTGGGCAGATACATAGATTGACCGAACGATTGATGGATAGATGGATACATAGATTGATAGAAGGATAGATAGCAAGATAGAACGATGAATACAACGATAGATGGATAGACTCATAGAAGGATAGGGACAATTGACAGATCGTACATGAGACAAGATTGACCACCGGATAGATAGTGAGAGAGAGATAATGAGAGAGAGAGAGAGAGAAACAGAGAGAAAAAAAGGTAGAGAGAAAGACAGAGAAAAAGATAGGTAGAAAGCCGGGCATAGCAAGGGAGATAGCTGGATAGATGGATTCACCCTGGGCATCTGCAAAGGACAGGCCTTTCAACGCCAAGGTGTTGGGGTTCGTAGTCACAGCTGTCAGGCAGCTTGCCACAAGGGTGGAAGAGCTGGAGCGCCTGGAGCGTGAGAGGAAAGACTATGCGCAGGAGACGAGTACCACCAGTACCACGAGTACTGCAATCCTTTTGCAAATTTGCAAATCGATACTTCT
Organism: Symbiodinium kawagutii; assembly: GCA_009767595.1. Lineage (NCBI taxonomy): Eukaryota > Dinophyceae > Suessiales > Symbiodiniaceae > Symbiodinium > Symbiodinium kawagutii. The sequence continues at coordinate 21,378 of VSDK01013818.1, forward strand.
ATAGATGCTTCTATAGATGCTTCTATTGGCTATGTGATGCACTGTCTAAGTGATGCGCTTGTCTTCAAGTCTTCCCTTTTCTCATTGTTTCTTTTGCATTCTGCATTCATTGAATGTGTCCAAGTGATGTATTTGCAGGCGGTGCGGGATGTTCGCTTGTATGCTGAGCAACAGCTCCAAACGATCCTGCAGCGGATGAGTGTTAGCCATGGCCATCAGGCGAAACCCGCAGATGTTTTTGTGGTTACAGTCACCTCTTCCATCTCTGTAAGTTGTTCATTTGGTCAGCTTTCTCGTGTGGAGCTCATATTGCTGTGTCCAGAAAGCTTCATCTTATAGCTTGCATTGCTTGCATTGCTTGCATGTGTGATTTCAACAGTTTTCCTCCGAAGTTGCAACCTTTTTGGAGGCGGAACTCCCGAAGCTCGGCAGCTGACGGTGCTCATGCTGAGCTGCCAGGTCCACTAGGCTCCAGCTTCATTGAAATCGTTGTGGGTAGCGCTATGGTCATGTACATTTCTACATAAACTGTCCTGAAATATAGTGTTTTACCTCTTCAAGAAACAGCCACTCGGTGTGTTTTGGGGCTCCTTGATCTATGGACACCTGCAACATATTGTTGTTCGCAAGCTTTTTTGCGTTGAACAAATGCTTGACAATGAGGCTCGGGAGAACACGACATTTCATTCTAGTTGAGAGTTTCACCGTGAAGTACCGCGAACTAGAAGGCAAGTCAAAAAATAGCCAACTCAAGAGATGTCATTTCGAAGTGTTTGTATTTGTTGTTATGTGTCACGCAATGCGGGGGGGCAACTTCTTCCTTTGCCAGTGCAGCTTTGACCGCCAATGGAGCAACAGCTCCTTTGCAGTGGGGATCAGTTGGACACAGTCCAATCGGATCAGCTGCATGATCTTTTCCGCTCACCGACTGCATCAGCG
>VSDK01013818.1:22352-52537 GCA_009767595.1 Symbiodinium kawagutii
CCGCCCCGCCAGCCTCGTCAGCCGCAGCTTGGCAGCTTTGCACAGTGGCGCCTGCGCAGCTGAAAGTGGCTTGGCACCAGAGGCCTTGACTGAAGCACATCTAAATCAAACGTAAATCAAAATTGAATGTAAATCATTCAATATATGATTTCAATATCATCTACTACCAGTGATGTGACTTTGAACATTTTGCTTTTGATTTCAGCGATAGTCCATGGTCGGTTGCATCAACAGCTTGGGACTACCGCGGTTCACGGGGCCCTTGAGCCGCCCAGAATCTTTGAAGGGCTGATTAGCTCCGCTGCATTGGGAATCCTTTGCAACAGACTAATCAAAGCACAATACGCTCCGTGCAATTTGGTGCGCTGACAGTTGGAACATGTTGAAATTTTGCAGCAAAAAAATCAACAACAGGATGACCCACTAGCTGAATAGCGAGCAAGAACTTCCTTCAAGACTTGACATCCACAATATTTCACAATAACATGTACGCTCGCCATAGTCCTCATATGTTTAAGACGGTTGCTTGACGCTGTGTTGTCAAAATGATCCCTCTTTGAGTCACGAACCTTAAATGCTCAATGATAAGAGCTTTTTTGTTTTATGCCTTTTTAGCAGATGACTTCACCTCAGTCCGCTGCGACTCATCTTTCTTGAGCAACTCATTTTCCAAAGAAGACCCAAACGATGTTGCCAGCGCACTTTGCACGTGAAGTCTTTCGTGTAGTGAGTCATGGACGATGGCCATGCCACGATAAAAATCCTCTTAACGAGCTGAGCCGCTCTGCTAATTGATACCTGTCAGCCAAGAGACAGCTTTGAGAATGAACAGGATTCATGACCCCAGAATTTTATTCCTGCGAAAGATGATAAGTATGGGTTTGGGGCAACTCGATTGCATCTCCTTGATGAAGATTCCATGCATAGCTTCACAGGCTCAAAGGGACGACAGGCACGATGAAAGAGAGCATGTCCTTAGCAATCTAGGTTGAACACCAAACCAATGCACTAAAGCTTTGAATGGGCCAAGAGGTTTTGAAAGAAATTGCTCCGCAAGAATATTGTCAGAGTGCTTGCTTTGGAGTCAAAGGTCTCCTTCGATCGTACATGGCTCTGCATCCAGTAGAATGTTGACAGTCTTGCGCCATGCTGACTCCACCCTCTCGTCATTCAAAGGTGATGCGACAAAATGTTGTTGAACGCAAAGCAGATGCAGAAGCACTGCGTGAGCAGAACTTCAACGAGAGACTGGCAGCTGATCGTGCCAATGCGCTTGGAAATCGACGACAGCAAATCTGCGCGGCTCACAGGGAGCGAGACGCTTTTCTACTCCGTGTGCGAGCCTTGTTTGAGATGAGCTCACGCCATCCTACATCTCCAGCTCAGCTACCTGGGCCCCTGCAGCGGGTTCCTCTGAAAACAAAAACACCTTGTGGCCCATGCGGCAATGCCGATGGCAAACGATGCGGCACAGGTGAGAAAGCGCAAGCTGCACTATGGAGTGAGGTGTCCACTGCAGCACCATCCACTGAAGCTGACGATGAGATCTCGTTGAAAAGATGCGAGGAGGTTCCAGATCCTGGTCCCCGTCTAGGTCACCATGCTAGAGCTGCATCCTATGGGCCCAAGGACAGCTCTTTGAAAGAGTTGGAAGTGGCTTTGACAAGAGAAGTGTTCTCCACAAAGCATGAGCTCAAAGAACGAGTACAGAAGTGTTCCGTGGAGGCGGAGGCGAGGCAGGAAGAGCATGATGTTTTGGATGAGACGTTGTCATCCAGCGACGAGAGTATCTTCGAGTTCCTTGCCGAGAAGCAAAACGCTCCGGCAACTTCCAGCACTGCAAAAAATGATGGAAGCACTGCTGCGAAAGTGCAAAGTTCCACGAAGCAGAATTCCATGTCCAGGTCTTAGTGCAGTCGCCTTTGTGCAGTTGCCTTTCAGAAGAACTTGAGTGATCCAGAGGCCGCAAATCATGCTGAAGTCCCAATGGAAAAGATCCATGATCTCGATCATTCTTCCACCAGCAGACCTGTGAAAGTGCATTGGCACTGCATTTGTTAAGCCATACTGTGAAGCCGTAGAGAGTGGTGCCCAACAGACAGATAGCCAAATTTGTTGATCAGTAGGGTGACTGATTATAGTAGACATGACTTTCAGATAATCTTATAGGATCACTACTACTACAACTATCTACTCCTACTATCCGATCATGGTAGATAGACATTGCTTTTAGCTGCTGATCGACTCCTTTCTTCAGGTCAGAACGAGCTGGAGTACCAGGTGGCAGGGCTGTCCATCAAAAGTGTGCAGCACAGCCGTCACTAAGCAGCAACCACTCCTATTGGATGCAACAAAGACCACTGTTCCTGTTGCTTCTGTTGCTATTGCTGGGTGCTGATTGCCGGCTGCTGGCTGCTGACACCTTGACCTTTGCTCGGAGGGGGAGGAATTCCTCACCGCTATCAAGAAAGCTGCGCTCCGTAGCAACAGTTTCATTAGAGGATCTTGAGGAGCTCAGCCAGTTTCCTTCTCAGGTTTTGTGCTCATTGGTTTCCTCTTGGGGCTTCCGAAGTGGCTTCGAGACGAGAGAGTCTGGATAAGGAGGTTATCTCTCCAACCAACCTCTCGCGAATTACCTTTTGCAATGGTCTCTAACTCACACTTTCCTATCTAGAACTTGTCGTGACCCGGCTTATGTCTTTCAAATCCTTCTCACAGAAGCTCCTCTCTCTGTCTCTCTGTTATCCAGACTTACTGCTTTCAAACCGGGTGGACTCAGGCTCACCTCCCTCAAACTTCTCTCACTCAGAATCACCTCTCTCGAAGTTCTCCCACTCAAACTTTCTTTTGCGCAGAGATGTCTCTGTCAAGCCTCTCTTGCTGCAACTGCCCTTGCCTGAACCTCTGTTCCTCCCTACTTCTTTCAGACTTCTCTCACTCACACTTGCCTCTCTCAGACTTCTCACACTCACCTGCCTTCCTCAAAGTTTTCACCTTTTGCCATCTTCAAGATCTTGTCCAGACTGTCCCTTGCAACCTACCAGTAGTGGGAACTCCTTTTTCATATTGATTGCTCCAGTTAAGTTGTGTTACCTTGATACTGGATGCCATGTACATTGGAGGGGACCACCACCTGAACCATCTGAACACCCATGAATTCACAGTGTAGCATAGCAGGAATTCCCCGCATAGCAGAGCTTTTGGATTCTTGCCTGGTGCCACTCAATTTTGTTCCACAATTCAGTGATAAAATGTAGCGCTGGAGTCGGGTGCTGGCATCATGCGTACAGGTGCCGCTGCCACGGGGTCCCCTTCAGGGATTTTGCATTTTTTTAGCTGTGTACACTTGCATTGATGGGCGTCTTATGCAGTTTAGACTCAAGCTGACGGTATGAAAAGCTCTATATGAACCTTTAGGATGAAGTTGAACAGCTAAGCTTTTGAAGATTCACGCAATCTGAGGGCGCTTGTGTAGCTCCACCTGCTCACCTGAGGTGTCCGAAGAAAAAGGAGAGCAGGTGCCTTCGTCTTCGTTGCCTGACTTGGGACTGGTGCCTCTGTTTGTCTTGGGCATACTGCTTGGCAAGCCATCAACAAGTCGGATTGCATTTTAAGCCTCCTGCAGCATGCTCACAGACTCTGGAAGGCCAGCATTATCAAGTCAACTGAGAAGCATTTCAAGAGAGGAAGAGGCATGGCAATAAGAAAAGGTTTCATTCAACAGTGTTTGCACGTTTTCAGATGCCAGGCTTTGCAGAAGAGCTTGCTGAGAATGGACTTCGAGGACAGACTTCCAGAGGTGCAGTTCAGCTTGAAGTTGACAGTCGCAGGAGATGAAACGGCAATTTAGCGGCCAAACGCCCCTCTGGCGCGACAATGAGGCAGCTTGTAGGGACGAGCATTTCATAAATCTGGGAGAGTGCAGACATGTTTGGGAAGCAAGGAATTATCATCACAGGTAATGGGGGACAGCTTCAAGACAGATCCTGAGCGGGAAAACAAACTGGAGGCGGGAGCTTTCTTTGTACAGAAAGCCCAATGCAAATTTTCAAGAATCAAAGTGTGAACAATAAACTAAACATCAAGAATCCATTGTGAACATCGTGTCCATGACGAAGCAGCGTAGCTTCCGAACGGAGACTGGTCAAACCACAGCGCTGTTGGGGCCTTTTCCCTTTGGTCTTTAGGCTTCCCTGCTGCGGCTGGATGAGAAATTTCATCATTTGCAAGCGCAGCAGGAGGTGCACTTTTCGGCGTTCGACGGTTTGTAGATGGCTGACATGTGCCCCATGGCAGGTTCGCTTGAAGCAGGATGAGAAGGGAGGCCAGGATTAGGGTTGAATCTTCTCGATCCTATCCGAAGCCATGGTTTTGCTCCATCTTGACCTATCTTGATCCATTTCTATTCTATCCTCACGGGCTCACGGCATAGCTGCGCAAGGCAAGCCTCATCGACCTTGCATCAAAAGCAGCGCTAGGTGCAAAGCATGTGACGCTGCTAATGCTTCGTGGAGTCTCCTGTCGTCCAGGACTCGACCCCGCACTTCTGTTGGACGGACGTACAGCAGACAAAGACGCTGGCGAGTTGAAGAGGAGGTCTGGGGAAAGTGGCCTTTAAAGAGTTGCCAGTTCTTCGTTCATCAGCTTCATCATAAAGTTTGTCAGAAAGTGATGGTACCCCTGAACGGAAACGGAGTCTCTTTTGAGGAGTGAAACTATATAACAATTTGGTAGTGCATCCTTTGTAGACGACCTGGATTACCGTATTTGTAAATCGAACTTGATCAATCTCCGAGTAGATAGGTTCGACTACCCTGTATGTGCACCGACTTTGCTCGGCTTTCAGGTGCCGACCATTCACGCTGGCCCTCGAGTTCAGAAACAAGGCTGTCAGCAACACAGCCGCCCACACTGGTCTTGGCAGATGCTTTCTAGATCCATAGTTTCGAATTACTTCCAGTAATAGTTCAGCAAGGGCAGAACTGGCAAGTTAGACTAGTAAATATAGATTGTAGTAACATGTAGTAACTTGGATTCAGGTGCCTTGACCCCCGTATGTCAATCAGCTGTGCTTGGTGATGCTTCCATACTGGGTTCCTTTTTCTTGAAACCTTGTCGCGTGATGTGAGCAGCATGGACAGCCCCATCACATTGTTTCTTTGTTAAAGGACCGTCTTGAGATTTCTTGCTGTAATTCCAGGTACCCATGTATCGTGTCACAAGAGCGCGGTGAAAGGGTGATGCTGATCTTTTGTACAGATTTGCATGCAGGTTTCACAGCCTGTTAAACTCTGAATGAGGATAGCCTTCAAGAGCTTCAAATTGATGCAAATCTTCGAGAGCTTGGTCTCTCCGTGTTTATACTGATGGACAATGCTGGACTGTTGTTCCTTTGAGGCAGCAGAGAAAAGTGGCCGTTCGAGTGGCTTTAAGTTTCAAACACGAAGAAGGATTTGTACTGCAGATCATGGTGCTCTTAATGTGTTCAACCGTGGCTGTTTAGCATCAGGACACGTCAAAATACAAGTTGAGTCGAAGAAACCGACCCAGCAGAAGAGTATGGAGAGTGTTTGGAAGTATCTGAGAGCTGGATATCTGGCTTGTGTTTCTATGGACTCTCAAAGAAATAAAAGCTTTAGAGTCAAGGGGGAGCCACATTGTTTAGAGGCTTACAGTGCGTTGAAGCTAAGCCTGTAACTGGCGCTGCGGAAGGAAGGCGAGGGTCAGGCGTTTGTGTTTGCAGAAGTTGGCGTCAAGGCTGTATGTATGTACTGTATATGTACTGTATGTACTGTACTGTACTGTAATGTAAAGTTGTGATGTAACGCAATGTAGTGTAATGTAATGTAATGTAGTGTGATGTAATGTAATGTAGTGTAGTGTAGTGTAGTGTAGTGTAGTGTAATGCAATGCAATGTAATGCAATGTAATGTAATGCATGTAATTTAATGTAATGTAATATAATGTAGTCTAATCTAATGTAATGTAATGTAATGTAATGTAATGTGATGTAATGTAATGTAATGTAGTGTAATGTAATGTAATGTAATGCATGTAATTTAATGTAATGTCATATAATCTAGTGTAATCCAATGTAATGTAATGTAATGTAATGTAATGTGATGTGATGTGATGTGATGTAATGTAGTGTAGTGTAGTGTAGTGTGGTGTTGTGTAGTGTAGTGTAATGTATGGAAAGATAGGTAGATGGATGAATGGATAGATGAACGGATGGATGGATAGATAGATAGATAGATTGATGCATGAATACGTGGATGGATGGATGGATGGATGGATAGATTGATGGATGGATGGATGGATGGATGGATAGATGGATGGATAGATAGATACATAGATAGGTAGATAGATAGATAGATAGATAAATAGATAGATAGACAAATAGATTGATGGATGTTGGATAGATGAATGGATGGATATTTGGATGGATGAATGGATGGATGGGTGGTTGGATGGATATAGACAGATGACAGATGACAGATGGATGGATGGATGGATGGATGGATGGATGGATGGATGAATGGATGAATAGATAGATAGATAGATAGATAGATAGATAGATAGATAGATAGATAGATAGATAGATAGTCTGCGTTTGTTTCCTTCATTTGTTTGCTTCTATTTGATGCGTTTACACAGTAGATCTCTGACCTCCCCTGAAGGCCGTTTGTCATGGAGGAGCTAACAGCTGAGGAGAGAGAACTCGTGTTGCAGGACTGGATGCAGAATGGGGAAACTTGCGAGATAGGCAATGGAGATTCTTTCTCTTTGTTGAGATCCTGGACCCCTGAGGTTTGCGCACGTTTAGCCCATGTTTACTCCTTTCTGTGTCATCTTACCTCTGTTGATAGATATGTTCGTTTGAAATCCTCCGAGGGCATTGAGGTAAGCGAGGTGAAGCCAACTCTGATTTCCATCAACAAATTGTGGAGTGGGCCAACGTTGTACAGGTGAAGACGTGGTTTACATGCACTGAAATGGAGGCAAGAGGCTGTCATGACGCAACTTGACGACAAGTCGTTTTTCTACGCACACTCCACGGACCTGTTTCCAGGCAAGCACTAGCAGCATCCCTCATTAGCACAGCCACATTTGGTGCTTCGAATGTCATCCAAAGTTTCCTGTTGCAGGCTCTGGTGCAGACGGCAGTCCAATTTGCTGATGCCAACTGCGCCATTTTCGAGCCAGAACTGGGTGAACACAAGCTGGTGTGCGCTGTCTCAGAGTCGAGGTTTCCGAAGAGACACCAAGCAGTAGTCCCTGTCAGCCGCAAAGCAGTCTCATTGAGGTACACCCAGTTGCATAATGATTTCAAGCAGCTATTTGAGGACTGATGATTTTTCCTATCAAAAGTGTACGGTGTGGATGGAGCTCATTTCACATCCAGTCTAGTAAGGGAACACTTTGAGAACCAGGACCGACTGAACGCTTTCCTGGCAAGCATTGGTGCAACGCCCGAGGCAAGGCCGATCTGAGTGAAGAGGGTTCTGTTGAGACGAAAGCGTTTTGCCAGGCGTTTTACATTGCCTTTCAGAAAGCTGGCCATGAAGGCCACGGGGGGTCACGGGGGGCGCCACCGGTGAAGTGTGTGAGTGTGAAGATATCTTCCGAGAAATGGCCTGTGCCGCATGTGCCTTAGGAGAAGTTCAGACCATGGCGGAGCTCATGTATACCTGCCTGGAGTATGAGTTCTTTTGTCAGGTGCAGATTCTCTGCCTGTGTAGCTACAATTTCCGTCACTTGCAAACTCACTTGATGCTATGATGTTATGCGGCGATGAATGACCTGTAATGAACGTAGAAACTAACTTGATGCTAGAATTCAATGAGATTTGCACATTCCCTTGATGCTGTGCCTGCTCCGTGGCAATGACATTCAATGGAGCTCCGACGCTCGCTTGATGCTATGCCCGCTTCGCAACAATCGCGTTCAATGGAAGTCGCACGCTCACTTGAACTGACGTATGCTACGTGGCAATGATGTTGACTGGAAGTTGAACACTCACTTGATGCTGTGGCTATGCAGCAATCGCATTCAATGGAACTCGCACACTCACTTCACGCTTGGTCCCATATGCGGCGATCACGTTTAATGGTATTGTTGTACTGATGTCCTGTGTTGCAGGCTTGGAAATGGTTTCATGGTTTGGACTGGAAATACATTTTCATGTTTTCAGACCTACACAATCACAACAGTTTTGATTGTCACCAGTTTTGCTGGCACAGAGAAAGTCATAGAAAGGTTGGCACATTGGCTCAGTTGAGTGTTGATGAAGTCGAGTAAAAACAGCCGACCTCAAAGTGTCAAAACAAAAGCTACACTCTGTAGATCTTTGAGAACCTACGCTCCTGTTTCCAGACTTTGAGAAGCTAAAAACTTCGCTCTGTAACACTGTTTGACTTCTGATCTTCGAGCTGCCAGATCATGTGTGAGCGGAAGCGAGAATTGGAAGCGCAACACGTGCTCCTGGCTGTTTGCGATATGATCGATGTCGAAATTTTTCACTCCAGATTGCATGACGTTTCTTTTTTTGTTCTCTGTCATGGATTCGGAGTAAGACAGGCTTCAGGGCTGCTGCCAGAGACACCAGCTGGCATTTTCGGCTATGCAGGCACTACGTTGCAGCCTCTTTATTTCCAAAAATGGCGATAAGGAAAAGCCCTCAAATGATTCCCTGCGCAATAAACCGAATAACACTTAAGTGCATTTACAGGCAAGATCAGACTTGATGATTTTTGACGTGTCATTGGCAGATTACATTGTTCACAAACACCTCATGTCTTTGACCACTGTTGTGTTTGTGCACTTGACGCACTGTGTAGGCCACAAAGATGGCTACTGCGAGCCTGGCCTACCACCTGCCCCATGAGCTTCAAAAAGTTGTACCTTGCATCAAGGGAAACCAGCACCGGCCAGCGACTACCAGTGCTTCCGTTAATGGAGCCAGCCTAAACCACCTAATCACCACGCATGGAGTCCATGTCTGTTTGTCCAGGAACAAGAACTCTGTCAGGCAAAACAACCAATTCAAACTTTGCTGCAAGACATTGCCAATGCATTTTCAGGAGCAGCCATTGAGCCTCAAGCAATGCACTTTAAACTTTACAGCATGATGCTATGGGCTTTCAAAGCATGCTGGTACTTATACTGCGCTGACAATGGTTAAATCTATAAGGGCAGCATCGGTTATATTGTGAAAGTCAGCTGTTTGGCAGCGAAAGTTGTTGATCTGCGAACAAAGTGAGACTTTGAGGGTTTGGCGTCCTTTGGGGGTGGCAGGAAGTCGGTTATATAAGTGGCAGATCTGGGTAATGTTGTGTACATGTGGGGGCCATTGGGCTCCATGTTGGGCACATTGGGCTCCATCTTGAGCGGCCTCCATCTTCGGCATGTCTTGCTGTACATTGGGCCCATAAGTTAATATGGCACGCCGTCCGGCTGAGCGAAAGTTGATTATTTCCAAACAAAGTGAGAACTCATGAGAATTCAGAGGTCTGCGGGACGCCCCATCCCTGCCCTGAAATCTTGTCCCACAGGAAGACCTGCTTTGGACCAGTTTTCGGCGACGTATATTGGGTGTATACTCGTATACAGAGGTGTGGTATGCGAGTCGGATCGATGTTGGGTCCTTTGGGCAGCATGTTAGGCACATCCTCCACAGTGTGGGCACATCCAAGGAGATGTTGTGCAATTTCGGGCCATTGGGCTTATGTTGGGCACATCTTGCTGCATGTCGGGCTCAGTTTCTGCCAACATGAAATCTACCATGAGTTTAGAAAGGTGGTTTCAGATTTCGCAACACGAAAGAAAGAAGTCACCAGTGTTGCTACTTGGCTCTATGTTGGGCGACATTGCAGGGCTCCATCTCAGGCGCATCCGACTCATCTTCACCTCATCTTGGCTGCATGTTGGGCCTTTGCTGTGGTCTGGTATGCGAATGTCACTGAAATGTGAAGATACAAGACACAGATGAAAAACTTGACCCTGGCTTTCGTTTCCACATTCTCAGATTGTGAACTTCCCCGGTACCTTTTTCTTAGTTGCACAGTGAACCAATGTGAAACAAGAAGGCTTTAGTTAGAGAATCTGCACAGATGAAGACTAGAAGGAATTCAGATCCAAAAATTCACTTGACAGAATGCATGGCATCCCTGCAGCGTGGCGCGGATGTCTCAAGATCGATCTGCACCTGCCAAGTGCTTGGTGAAGCACAAGCATTGCAGTATCCGAATGGATCCTCAAGTGGTCTGATTTGCCCAGGTTTCAGGCCAAAAGCGAAGCGGCAAACCGGTGCGATCTCACAAGGTAGGGCTCTTGAACATGTCTCGAATTTGGAGTCGAAGCAGTGAGAGGGGCCTTTGTCAGGTTGTCTTTCTTGGGCAATCCGGCACGGGCAAAACATCTCTGATCCGGCAGTTTGCCTACAGGACGTTGCCACGATGTGCCACGGGACGAGCCTGACTGCACGGGTTGTCAAACAAAGGTGGTGCACTGGGTAGGACCTTTGAGCCGGGCTATCAAGCAACAGTGGGGATGGACTTTGTCGCGAAGCTGGTCACCCTAGAGGCAGATGAAGTGTGTCACAGTGTAGCATTGAAAAGGGATGAAATTTGACTCTGTCCACTTGGTTCATCTTGGTTCATCAGCTCATCTATTCTTGGCTCACTTGGGATCACCTGTCCCACTCGTCTTTCAGTTGCTGCCCCTTGTCTCCTGATTTGTCCATCCCGAGCTATCGAGGATGTTGCTGCGCTCTACTTCCTTAAGATCAGCAGTTCAGTTTGGTGTTCTTTATGTGCCCGTGTTTTCTGAAGCTGGCCTGCATTCAGGGCGGGCACAAGATCCGAATGCAGCTTTGGGATACAGCCGGCCAAGAGAGATTTCGAGCACTAGTGCCCAGCTCGAACCTAAGACAGACTGAGCAGCACATGGTGAATCCAAGAGGCAAGGTATGCAAGGTCTTAGAGACGCGCTGCGTGACCACTAAACCCCTGCTCCGAAGGCTACCTCAGAGATAGCTCAGTTTGCGTGATCGTATACGACGTGACGTCTAGGGTGCTTGCCCAAGTTTTTTCCCAAGGGGAAAATGGTGCTGATCTTGATATCTCAGCCAGTGCGATCTTGAATTCTTGAGGAGTCTTTTGACAGTGTCTACAGCTGGGTCGAGCAGGTTCTTGAGGCGAGTAGAATTCGGAACCCCTGCTTGGAAATAGCTAGGCCTGCTTGCGTCATTTTGACTACCAGATCTAGAAGCCCGTTGTTTCAAGAAATGGAACCCCTAGATTTGATGCTAAGTTCCAGTCATTATCTCACCTTCGGCCTTGGCACTGCCAGGACAGATCAAGAAAGGAGGTGATGCTTGCATTGGTGGGGAACAAGATTGATCTCAAGGTGAAGATGCGGGGAGCGGGGAAGATCGATTTTTCAGACCAAAAAGATTCCTGAAACGCCAATCATTGCTTTTTGAGGTAAGCCGTGAAGTTGCGGAATACAGTGCGTCATTTATGACAAACCGACCGCAGTCCAGCATGGAGATCCTGTTTGTGCCTTGACTCTGAACCAGCCTTCTTCTGCAGCACTATGGCTCAAGTGAATTTATGTGGAACGTTTTCCCTTTCCACGGAGCTACCTTTCCTAAATCTGGATTAGAAAAGGCATCCTCCAGTTTCTGCGACTCCAAAGTGCAACTTCTGCAGCGTCACGGCCGGAGCCTCAAGGGAGAGCCAAGGTCTTGGTTTGCAGGGCAAGCATCTCCTTGGTAACTTGCCATTCTGTTGTTTGCGCTGATCGTTTATGCATCCTTTTTGACTTGCAATCACAATACGTTTCATGTTTTTCCTGTGGATACTGAATCATTTGCTTGGGCCTGGTGCCAGCGACAAAGACTTTCTCCTATTTGCTGCTACAGTCTTTTCTTCTGATTCCATGCACTGGGAGTTCTGTAGCCCTTTGTTGCTTTCATTGGATCACAGATTCAGCTGGCACAGTATTGACTTAAAGCTTAAGGCCATCGTCAATCAAGATCTTATCAGAATCTTATCAATGGATTGCGGAACTCTAATCTTCTGCAAGACTGGTTCGCCTGCACTGAACGACGCCTTTCATGGTACGGGCAGCACGAGTCTTTGAAGATTTGCGTCTAAGGACTGGCCGTGTTGGGACAGTCCACATGGTTGTGGGAACTTATCGTGCAAGGGGTTTTGCTTACAACTTTAAAGCAAGTTCTGCATTTTGATTGAAGAGAGGTGAGATGGACAATGAGCAGCCTTGTTGCCTGCAAAGCGGGAAGGGGGTTGGCTGCGAACGTCGTGTCGGTAGTCCTTTGTGCGTGGTATATCCCTACCCCATCTCCAGGAATGGTGCGAAGTTAGATATCCAGCCCTGCATGGATGGCCAGTCCCCGCTCAAATTTCTGAAGTTTCCAACTCCACAAGTTTGGATAATTGCAGGCGTAGAGTGGGCCGGTGACCCTTTGAAGCCCCAACCTCCTAAGAAGTCAACTGCAACAATACACAACTTGCAGGACTGATGAGAGCACAATGGGACCTTCAGCCGGAGACATCAGGGGCCTTTGGCAAGCAAGTTTTGGCAGGCAGGGCATGACAGGCACACAAGTCAGAGACATGACAAACTATGACTTGACAGGTGCAGAAGGTGCAGATGAATGGCAGACCTGGAACGGTGGAAAGATCTTTGGTCGGCAGACACCGAAGTGCAGAGCTCCTGATCCTCCAAGCCTCCCGGGCGCGACTGACGACATCAACTCTTTGGACCCAGTGACTTCAAGCGATGGGTCTTCCAAGCAGATTTCTCCAACTTTGTTTGAAGCTCAGACACAACTTTGGCGCTGCACATGGCCTCTTTCTGAATTCTTGTGTCCAAAAGAATGTGGGCTCATGCAGTGTAGTGATCTCTAGGTCGGTTCACATCCGTGGAAAATGTTCCTTATTTTGCTTATTTTCTTTGATCTTTGGCAGTCAATGGTGAGGCTACATGAAGAGGTCAAAGTGTGCGAAGAGGTGCGCAAAGCCGCAGAACAGATTCCGGATTTCTTGATCTCTCGCACCATTTGTCCTGATGCTATTTGTGCCCTGCAGGTCTTTGATGATTTCAGTGGCTCTGATGACGAGAGTGTGCAAGTCTTCAAGGAATATGCACTGGGTCAGCTTGAAAACTGGATTAAAATGACTGTCGAACGCAGCCGCGAAGCACTTGCCTTCAGCCAAGCTGAAAGCTAAGTGGTGGCGGATGGCGGCAGACGCTGATTTTGAATGGTTCAATTTTGAATGTCACAAGTCATGACAGCATGGCTCGTGGCAGTGCCCACATGTGTGATGCCAAGCAGCACAGGATGTGGAAGCGTTGGAAGCTTCAAATTTCCAACCAGGCTCTAGGACGCGAGGGCGCTCTCGCAAGGAAAAAACAGCCAGCTACGAAGGTCCAAGGATTCCAAGGTCATTTTGATCTCGTCGAAGATTAGACCCAGCTCATGGTGACCGTTTGCGTCATGGCACACCTGTCTCCCAGGTCCACATGCACCTGACATCTGAGTGCAGTTTCGGATTAGCAGTTTGTTCGATGTGTTTACCTTGGTAAATTCCTTTTTCACACACACAGTCACCTTCAACATTTTGGTAGTGAGTATTTGGGTCTCCAAAATACCATTCATTTCAAATTCCGCGGCAGCTTGGCGTGATTGCAACCGACTTTGAACTTGTTTCACCGTGACCATGCAACGCTGCAAAAAGATGAATCTATGACTAAGACTGTCAGTCACTGTAGCACTATCCTCAACATTTTTGTTGGTTGTCACTGGCATTGTGTCCTGCAGGCAGATCGACGGGTACAGTATTCTGAAGGCAAAGCAATGGCAGACGAGCTGAAGATGCTCTTCTTTGAGGTTGGTAAGCGCAGCAGAGCACTGCAGAGCAAGCCATTGCAATTGCAGCGTGCACAGGCGAGCTCGTGTGAGTCTGACCTGGTGGACGCAGTCTTCCATGGAATTGCAGAAGGAGCGGAGCTTTGCTGCCCACGGTCGTGATACTTCCGAGTTCGCTATTCATGTCTTCATGTCCAGCAGATCCTTGCGCGGCAGGTCTGTCTGCAGATCCGAAAGCAGAGTCCGATGATGAGATTGTGTTGGAACCACAGAGACAACGCGAGGTGCGAAGCAAAATCTCACAAGGAAACTAAGGAAGCACTGCTTTTTTCTCGACTTTGTCCAGGCGCACAGACGGAAGAAGTGCTGCTGATGTTTTCATGGCTTAAGTCAAATCCAAAGCGATCGAGCCTGATGTGTGTATCATATGAGATTTGATATATGCCTTTGCTTGCTTGCTTGATCTTGATAAGTATGCAGGGTAAGCGCTGTTTTCAGAATTCCTCAAGAAAAGATCATGCTGACAAGCCGGTGCGTGTACATACCTCAAGAGTCTGGCCAGAATTTGGCTGGATTCTCACTGTGCAGAATGGCAAATGAGTCCAGGGGCTGATGTAGAGAGAAAACAGCTACAAAGCTGTGTAGAGAGTTGATTTTCCGTCACTGTTCACACCTCTTCACCTGCTTTGGGACTTTCTGATTTCCACCCTCGCACTGCTGGCCGGCCACCCCTGCTTGCTGCTTGCCGGACTGGGCTGGACTGGACCGACGGAGCTTCGGCTTCAGCTTTTACAACCACATGAGACATACTCTTTTGAGACTTAGATAGGCTGGGAATGAAGGGGCCCCACATGCGTTGAAAGCACCAGCCCTAAAATCGCAACAGTTCCTGACTAGTTCTTGGATTTCTTAGTCTTTCGCTTTCATTGATTGCACGCGTGAGCCCTGGAGATGTGAATTCACGCCATGACGACAGCAATTCATGGGCCAGGCGGGGGCAACTCAGAGATCAGCTGACATTGATGCCTTGTCACACTGTGCCTGAGGTGATCCAATGGAGGAACCACCGCGATCGACACAGTGTGACGCCACGCGTGCAACAGAAAACCGTTGGGCGAGGAAAACTCCTCGACTCTTTTCATATCCGTGGGAACTGCTAAGGCGTTCTCGTCTCAGCACCAGCTCCGACAGCTTCAGCATTCCTACTGAGGAGGCTTTTCAATTCTCCAAATGTGAAGCTCTGTTGTTTTATATTCATATGAATATATATCTAAAAACCACAGTGGCCTCAAAAAGCAGAATGACTATGTGATGACTATGTGAAACTGCAGTTGACAAAAACCTCAAAAGCCTTGCGAGGGGCCATGCTGTCATGCTGCTGTCAAGTCATTGATTTCTTGACAGATCCCTGGAGATATTCCGAGCGAGTCGATGCTCCAGGCAGGGGAAGCCCTTGTGAAGATGAGGTAGACAAGTTATGACAAGGTTCCACCATGTGTAATGTCTCAATGGATTTGGAACATCAAGGAACGGCACTGTCATCTTTTTTGCGAACTTGGAAATCATTTCATACATTTTCCACCTTTCCTTTTGGGGGTGGAATTGATTTTGTCAGGTGCCTCAGTCAGGTTCCTTGCCGATGCCTTCACGTCCCGGTGTGATGGGTTCAACTCTACGGCTGGGCGCCCACTTGATTCATTTGAGACGCATTCAGAGCAGGATCTGCATATGATGTGAAGCATACGATGAATCATGCGACATGAATGATGTTTGTAAATCTGTCTCGTGTAATGACACGTCCAAGGACCACCGAAGATGCAACGGAGGCCTGTCACCTCTTTTCCAGCCCTGTTGCCGCTGGTTGCAGCACTTGTCAATTCAGAGTGAGGTGCGGGAGGCCCACTTGGTACATCCGCCAAGGAGCAAGCGTGGACAAAGCAGTGGGTCTTTGGACATTGCAGCAGTTATTGCAGCTGTTGGATGTTGTTGGATGTTGTTGGATGCTGTTGGAGCCGTTTTCATTGCACTGCAAGATGCTGCAAGGAGTCATTTGGCATTCTCTGGTGCATCAAGGGGAACTGCAGTGAACCTCCCTCACCGCTCGGAAGTGCAACAGCGACCGCCGCTTCAGTCGCAAATGCCTCAACCTGCGACCGCAACTCACCAGGTGATGGCAAGGATCTGATTGATGTGTGGTATCTGAGGTTCCAGCAGCCCCTGGATGTGTACAGCACGTGGGAAGCTTAGCAAAGGCCAGCTGAGCCCTCAGAGCCCTGGTGTAAATTTTGAATGCGGGAAGATTCTGTTAAATCCCGATCTGTGTTGAAACCCAACAATCCTCACAGAGCTGCTTCGACTTTCGAACAGCAGAGCTATAGATTCCTTCTCACATTTCGCTAGTGTACACAGTGGTTGATTTGTTTGTGTAGATTGCATTGAACAGACGTTGCCGCCGGCCCTGCTTAGGAGGCGCCCTCCCTTTGCGGTCTTGCCCTACCCTGTTGGACAACCAGCAGCTCTCCAGGCTGGGCAACGGCAACAGCTGGTGGTGACGCAACAGTTCTGCGTGACAGGGTGACGGAGCCTATGTTCCGCTTGACGAGAGTTGCAGTCCGAGAAGTTTCAGTTCCTCGCCTTGATCTCTAGACTTGCTGCATCGCTTGATTTTCATGGGTCATGACATGTCATGACCACAAGAAGACTGAGGCAGCAGTGAACCGGAAGAGGCTGCCAGTGCGAACAGCTTTGAAATGGGAACCTGGCAGTTCATCATCCTGTTCCCAGGCTCGACCTGAGAGGTTGCCTCTTAACTCGTATGCGGGGGCCTTAAGACAAATTTCTATGTCACGGGTCTACTTTTTATAATTGGTGTGGATTGGATGACTTCGCTTTTCTGGGCTAGTGCTGGAGCCTTGGGTCCTTCAAGGGCGTTTGGTTTGCCTTTGTCCCTTCGCATTTATCTCCTATTGGTCTCCATACACTCGGGGTGCTCTGGGCCGCATGGTTTTGCTGCATATCGCCCACTTCTCATATTTCTTTCACTTGTTTACAACTTGTCTTCCACTTGTCTCCAAGTTCTCTCCCTCTCTCTCTCCCTCTCTCTCCCTCTCTCTCCCTCTCTCTCCCTCCCCTCTCTCCCGGTCAGCCTCTGGGGCTTTGAATGGTTTCCGACTCCCATTGGGAAGGAGTCGTGTCAGTCCCGCTCTCCAGAGTGATTGGATGCTGCACGCAGCATACACTTTTTGGAGGTCAAATGATGTTCTTCTCAATTTTACATCTACATGTATCTACACTGATGTTGAATCTTCCGTTGGCTTTGCACAGTGAGGCTTTCAGTCGAATCCGTCCTGAAAGACGCAGCTTCCTGCCGTCACAATCTACTCCAGTAGCTTGCCAAGACAAAGATGCATGGAAGTCGTGAAGCCGCGGAAGGTGTGGAAGCCGTTCCCACAGACTTCTTGATGAGGTCAACGGTCACGATCGAGCTCGTTCTGTACCTCTTGCCGAGAGAGATCATAGGGTGCAGAGATCCGTGTGGAAGGTTTCATCATTTTTCATCCTTCTTTGTACAAAAGGCACGGACTGGAAAGATTGGAAAGTGCCTGGCAGGCTCGAGTCATCTACGATCAAGTGACTCAGCAAGAAGTCCGGGATGCTCGCCTGAAATGCTCACGTCACGATTGTGTTGTTGACTTCTGGAGGATGGGGCAGCAGTTTGCCCGTGTCTGCCATGTCTGCAATGATCCGAGTCCGCTTCAAGCTGGCCATCGGCTGTTTCAAGCACACCAGAAACAATCCAGGCCACCTACATTGTTGTTTATTGTTGCTTATTTATTGTTGCTATTAGCAAGATTGTTATTTATGTTGTTTATTGTTATGTCAAAGATTGTTGTTTATTGTTGCTGGCATCCACAGGCGCCACCTCGACTTGCTTCGCCTGAAAGACACCTAAGTCACCACCTCTCTGCGCCGGAGTGGCTTGGACAAGCGCAGGATGTGCAGCTGTCTATGCTAGAAGTATAACCAGTCAAGTAACTATGTCTGCAGTGCGCACATGGATATGATACAAAGGAAAGCAAGCTCGCTTTGTGATTTTTGATGAACCTTCATTACTTGCCATCTCCATTTTTCAAAAGTACCGAGAGATTTTGACAGCTGATTCGAATTGTCCTGTGGATCCATTTATTTTTTGATAGGTCGTTAGTGCTTCCGTCGTGACATGGTGTGCCCAACAATTGTTGTTTCACTTCTGAAGAATGGCCTTATTTATGGATTTTATGGGTATGATGTGAAACGACCCATTGGAGTGCAGACTCTGTGCTAAATTTGAGGCTCCCATCGCCGTGGCAGGTTGCAGAGGTGGGGTCCACTGTCCAGTGGGCGAAAGGTTGGATCAGTTGGAGCAGACCCCTTCTGAGCCCGCAGGGTCAGTCATCAGACGATTTTGGGGTTTGGTGATGTCAGGATTCCATAGGATTCCTTGATTTGGTGATTTCAGAGTTTCTCAATCATGAAAGCTAGCGTCAGCTAGCTAAGTCCCTTTTGCCTCAACAAGAATGAAGAGGGTGGCTAAGTCTCTGGTGCATACCCCATCCCTACCCCCCAGCGTACCCAGGCTCATCATAACCAAACGGGGCCTCTTCTTTCTTTTTTTGGTCCTATGGACTTCTCGATGTCTTTCTTTTACATGCTTTCCGTGCATTAATCGAGCCACTCAGTTCCTCGACTTCCTTTCACACCCTTCACTGCAGGCACCTTTGCAACCTCTTTCTGTTAGTCCAATGGTGTCCACAGTCGTAGTTCCTGGCATATTATGTGTTTGGACCTCCCCTCACATACCCTATCTTACCGATTGCCGCATTGTGATGGTCCGACGTTTGCTCACTCTGAAAGCACTCAGTTCCCACCCCTTCTCAAACGATTCCATCCCCGCTTTCTTTCTTGCTCTATGTTTCCTCGCCAGTCATTTGAGTGACGACTGGGGCAGCTTGCAGCCTGTTGCGGTTCTTTGTGATACTTGTATGGGGCTCACTCAAAACCCTGTAGTTCAGGGAATGTACTAAGAACGCACAGACTGGTCCAGCTGCAGTTCCAGTACTTCTTGGCAATGTTGCAATGATGCTGCAATGTTATTGATTTGTCCCCCTATGTCGGGTTCCGACTTCATGAACTTATTTTCGGGATGCAACTGATTGACGCCTAGAAATAATGGGATAACTTTCGGAATCTCGCTATGTTTCACTTGGCAGAGGAGCTGGGTCAGAATGGCGGCATGGCAGCTCCACGCTATTTGCTGGTCAGACTTGGTAGCTTCACTGCATTTGAGGGAGGTTTTTGTGTCTTCTTTTTTTCATCTGATGTCTAAGAAAAAGGTCTAAGTCTTTGTGCCTTCTCTTTTGATATCCCTTTAAATGTGTCTAAGATCTGTGGAGAAAAATCCCATGATCTTTGAACTGTGCCTTGACAGCAATTTTACTGTTGAGGTGAGTGTATACCTGCGGAGACGGGCGCGGCACCAGTGCATCGGTCCAGGCAAGTTTTCTCACCGCATGGCTGAACTTTGCCATAGTTGGATAGCTTGACAGGTTGGACTGTGGTCCACAATGGAAAGATTTCCTGAACTTTGCGGAGTACGCCAATCCCGAAGGTGTCTCTTTGCAGGAGAGCGCTCTCCTCATCCAGTCACATATCAACTTAAAACCTACATCTCCCACGCATGTTACCAGTACAAAGACACACATGTACACACATGTGCACACATATACTCATATATATACACAACATATACCTCTTGTGTCCCCTTTGGCGTTTGTTGTTTGCGCCACAATCCATGGCTTTTCGCGCAGGAAGTCCTCACGTGCCCTTGTTGCCTGAGCATCTTCCAACAGCCGATTGGTCTGCCTTGTGGCCACAGTTTATGTCGCAGGGATGCTTAGCCAATCCTTAGCAGAGCCAATATCAACAAAGGATAGCAATGCTTCGAAGTTCACGGCATCCAACTGACTGACTTCTCTTGGCTGTTGGAGCGCATCCCAGGTGGGTGCTATGTGCGTGTGTTCTCCCAATCGACAATCTCTCGCAAATGTCCTTTGTGCCGCACGGACAGATGAGTTACATTTCAATTCAATCACGGCTATATTAGTTATATTCATATTTTATTCGCTGTGTTTCATTTCAATCCGTGTTTCCTTGGTGAATACGCTGACAGCAAAGACCCTATCGGTGTCTAGTCCCGGCATTCATGGCGACGTTTCTGACAGTAACCACATCACTACATTGGACATGCCGCCACATGTTTCATACAGGCACGCCCACTCATTGCAGGATCTACCTCGCTTTGACCTTCGAGTAAATGTGGCCATGGCCGCTGTGTGTGATGCTCTTCGATCCTTTCTGGCTATTCAAAGGCGTGCTGAAGTGGTCGAAGTTTTTTGCTCTAAGCATTTGAAGCCCTGGCCTTTAAGCTTCAGCTGCATAGATTCAAACTTCTCCTTGTGGGAGCCACTTTGACCAGGCCAAATCCTCGAGTCAATGTGTCAGAGCGTCGCTGAGACGTTGTGAATTGCGTAGCTAGTGCAGAAGTATTTTGCGTAGCCAGTGCTTTCATTCAATGCATTCAATGCATTCTTAGACGGCAGCGATCACCTCAAGGGTGAAGAGTGTCCAGTGCAACATTTTAAAACGTTCAGCATTTGAGGGGCTTTGGCTTTTTGCAAACGCCGCATGACTAATGTGCTGTTCATTTTTTGAATTTGACGCTTCTGTGGCTCAAGTTCATATCAAAGGTTCATGAAGATTCCATGAGAAAAATGAAATTAGCTGCGGCGCCAAACAGCTTAGCCTGCATCCGCCAAAGGTATTCCCCAACAACGGCATTTCCACTCCTAAGAATATCTAGAAATAATGGCTTTTTGAGTAGATAGGCATCCAAGTGTTCATAGACCTCTCAATTCCCTACAAGTCGGAACAACGTCTCCAATGCAGGGAGTGGTGCCCAATGGCAGGTGAAGCTTCTTACACAAAGGCTGCTGAGCATCTCTGAGCTGTTAAGAGTTTGGCTCTTCATCTCTTCCGTCGAGGTAAAGCTCTGCAGATGGTCTTTATGTCTGTTTTGTTGGGTCCTAAGTGATTCTGATTTGTGGAACCCATGTCCAGTCCGGCCTGCACCCAGGTTTATGCCAGTGGTTTCTTGCAGCAGGCCTTCTTGCAAAGCTGCTGGCGATGAAATTGTGAAAGTCTGGGAGTCCTCTCATTCTTCTCATTCAATCCATTTGATCATTTCCTCATGCAACTCATCCATTTGATCCTCACATTCCTCTCCTTTTCCAGGCAGACCTGATGAGGCCAGGTGTCAGGTGTGGCACTGCAAGGTGCCCTGTCATGTTCCGCGCCAGGCGCGCTGCCAATCCTGTTGCACCGATGCCTTTGCATCGCCAGGCGCGTTTTCCAATCACAACAAGAGCTTTCCAATCACAACAAGAAGGGTCACCGTTTTGGATTTCGAAAGCTTCGAAAGCTTCGAAAGGTTTGCACGGCGTCGAAGACGTGGAGCGCCAGCTGTCACAGCAGCCGTCGCAAGCTCGCAGCAGCTCGCGCAACTGGGTGCAAGCGCGTAGGAATTCAAAGAAGCGCTGAGGTTGTACTACAGCAGTCAACCATTTCAAACCTGGAGGTTGGAGAATGCTTCATTGCTTGATCCTTCTTGATCCTGCCTATTTTTGTGCCTGGGTTGATCTTTTCACTCATGCCAACAAGGACTCACCACGAAAGGCTGGACTACATTGAGGCAGGAGTTGCATAGGCAGCAAATTTCTGAGCAACAATTTGTGCCTGCACGGAGGCAGAGTACGAGTTTGGAATTGTGGCTGACTTGGACCTCAATTCTCGCGATCCACAAGAGTTCATTTGGTAGCTGCCTTGGCTGCCTCAGCGGCCCTAGCTGCATTTATGCCTCAACTTCCTTTGTTCACACACACACAAGCATGAGCACAAGCATGAGCACAAGCACAAGCATAAGCACATACACAAGCATAAGCACATACACACATGCAAACAATAAACAACCTTCCTTTGAGGCGTTCCTACCTGAAGAATCTTGACTGCAAGTTCAAAACACAGTATGTTGATGTATGTTGTAAATTCGAATTGCTCGAGACATGTGTGATTTTACGTTCCCCAACAAGCATCATCTTGGGTCCTGGAGTCCTGAGACGTCCTGGGCATACTTTTTGTAGAACGGCTTTCTGCAGGAAGGGGCGAGTAGTACGGCTCAGCAGCCGGCCACAGCACGATCGCTTTACAGTGGCTTGGAGTTGATCTAATTCCAAGTGGAGTTTCCAGTAGGTTTGGAGGTTTGGAGGCTTGGAGGCTTTGAGGCTTCAACATGTCAGTTCATCGATCTCTAAAATCATCATCAACTTGGGAAGGAGTTGTGAAAATAAAGTGTTAAGCGTGCCAAAGCAGTTGGGGGTTTCTTGTGGCTCATGCAGCTGGACATGTGAACGAATTGCATGAGAACGCCGGCTGTGGGCGATGATCTTCGGGTGTTGGCTGCACGATCAATTGGTGACCTTGCGATCAATTCGTTTACCATCTCTCTGGTAGTTAGTTTGTAGTGCAGGGCCGGCTCACAAGCTTGTTGACCGGCTTTGCTGCGCAGACCATTGGACAGTGCGAATGTCCGAGAGTGTGACACATACACCTCATACCTGCACCGTTTGTATCTATATCATTTACTATTCTTCCGGTCTTCGGGCTTCAAATGTGTTCAAGACCTGCTTAACCGGTGGGGGCCCACCCTGCAACCGATACCTTTAATTGGCAAGAGACACAGACACAAAACCTCCACAACCGATAGGGGCCCACCCCAATTGCTGATGACCTTCCGGACATGACCAAATTTTGTCCGCTACTCGTATATATCTCTCTTTCCACATATATGTACATTCTTGCCACGGATACTTGCACAACATTTTTTCTCCAATGAGTAGTGAAGGGCTCTCGTTGAACATAGGTGGTCTCGGGATGGAGATGTGTTTGCTCGACGTTGCGTTATGTGTTCGCTCCAAGTTGTGTTTTTGTCCTTGCCGTCCGCAATACCAGTGGTGAGTTTTTCAAAAGTGTGTCCATTTGCGCTTTGTGTGGCAAGCAAAATAGATGTGCAAGGTTTTCGTTGCTGGCGCAGCACTTTGGAGTCCATGTGCATTTTCTGTAGTGTGGCAGGCGAAGCATTTTGGACGTGTCATGTTCTTTGTTTTGCCCAGATTCATTCATCGGCAACCGCCACCAGCTCTCAGGTTGTTTGGGACGAGGACCAGCAGTGCATTCAGTGGCATAGTTGATTTTGTGTCGATTGGCTTGTGGCAGGAGCTAACGTTGCAGTCCTCTACAGCTACTCGCAACCGTTCTATGGAGCTATCCGAAACTGACTCAGCGTTCAGCAGTTGCTCATGAGGCTCATGCTATGTTTGTCCTTGTTGGCATCGCTACTGAATCTCTAAGGAACTCGTGTTGTTCAGGCAAGAGTCCCGGTAGCCTTCACTGGACGTTGCTTTCTAACCTCACACACTCCGAGCTTACGACAGAAGTTCTCATTTGTTCTTTCTTTGCCAAGTCCTCATTTGGAAGTCTGTCACCAAGGAGACTACTGTTGGCCTTCTGTGACTACTCTGGAATTGCTTACAAGATTGATGTGTGAGCCTGAAGCAACTGCAGACCGCAGACCAAACTGATTATTTCTGCTGGAGTTGGGGTCCTCCCACTCTTTCTCAAGGCATCTACGGGGAAAGTCTTTCAGAGGCGCAGCATAACTCAGCATAACTGGGCTCTTTTTCCTGGACACTGAACTGATGCTCAGGTGGGTGATCGCTGATGGGGACGGCAATGAGCCCAAGCCATTTAAGGCCGAATGGGCTGCCATCAAGGCGCAGCGCCCAATGGTGAAGAGTTGAGGCATCTCTGCATCGTTTCTTCGTTTCAGGACGATCACGTTTGGTTGGGTTCCATTGGCTTCGAATGGTACGGCAAGAGTGGTGAGATTCTTCACCGCAACGCCGAGTGGGCCTGCGCCTCGACTCAGCCAGCCATCATCCGTGTCTATTGCAGCTGCTAAGGTGAAAGTCATTGACTTCAACGGAATGATCCGGAATTTGGACTGGCATCCAATCTACCAGGCACGCCTAAACAACACAGGATAGGCCCCACAACAAAGACTGTAGAGTAGGCATTTAGGACTAAAACTATCATGATCATCCTGGGCTTCCTATGAGTGCGTTTTGTGGTGTTGCTTGGCGGGCTTGTAGTCTTGATTTGATTATGAAATTGCGGGGTCTCAAGGAACTCACGCCATGAAGGATTTGCATACACAAAACACAGACATGAAAACTTCTGTTATCCTGGGCACCTTTTCATTTCAACTTTACCGACGGTGCGATTGTGTGAGCGAGGCCATTCGGACAGTGACCAATACTACTCTGCCAGGTTGGTTCTGCACGCAGAAAAACGTCGCAAGTCTGAATGACCGGTGTCAACACATATTCCAAACAATTGAGGGCTTCAAACTTGCTGGGACAAAGATGGCAGGTTCACTAGTGTAGATGCTATTCTGCTGCAGATGTGGTGCGGGGATGGCCAAGCCTGTTTCAGCTTCCTTCACAGGCTATCTTTGGCATGAGGCCGTTGAATGGGAACCAGCCAGGAGGCCAGGTTCTGACTTTGCGCTTGACATGCGCATCACTTTTGCTTTGGGCAGCAGTAGGAATCGCAAATGTGTTTGGGCCCTTCAGTCAGATGTTCAGGCTGTGGATCATGCTTCCTAGATTTGCATCCAGCACCTCCAAGTACACTCCTGGACATGAGCACCAGGAGATTTGAATCTGACTTGTTAACGACGTGCTGTAAACAGAACAGTTTTCTTTTGATTTTGAAAGATCCCTTGATACTGTTTCGCTTATGCTTGCTCGTGGGTGAATATCCCAAAGCAATCTAAGTCCATCGTATTCACTTGGATGTTCACCTTCCAATTTCCAGATTTCCATCTATATACTGATTAGCAGCAACTCGCAGACACGCCTCTGAGTCGGAAGGTAAGGCAAACCCTACAGACTTGATAGGTTTCTCTTTCACCCAAACAGCTTCCAGGATACTACGAACATGCTGATCACTGCAGACGAAAGTTTTGTGAACATACAGGTGATGCATTTGTCACTGTGAACACAGCAGCGTCAGTGCTACAGTGGTTGTGATGCAGCGAAAAGAAGCAGCTGCAGGTGAAGTTTTTGGAGCATCACGAGATGGGCTATGGATTCACATCCATCAAGAGGCGACATCTTTGCTTCGACGAACCAATGGCACCCATTGGCATCTTAGAATCGATCCCATGGCGAACATTAACTGTGGCTGCGTGGTGCATATCTGAAAGGTCTGCTTGAGTTCAGAAAGAAGGTAAGGAGTGATTAAGCTTAAGCTGCCTGACTTGCAGATGTAGCAGCAAAGGCTAGGTCATTGCAGTCTTCAGTGCATAGAAGCCACAAGTAACCTTTCTCGAATGACAGGCTGCCAGGCAGCCGACACTTGTTTATGGTCTTGAGGGTCAAGGAGGCCGAAACTGCTGGAAAAATGGCCACATAGATACAAGTGGCTACAAGGGATCCACAGTTTCTATCCGTTCCTCAGGTTGAGCATTTTCTGAGTCCTCCATGTTGTTTGAAGGCAACGGAAACTGAGACCCAAGCTGCCATCATTGACTTGGACGGGAGATTCTATACAGACCCTCCCTATATTCAGGCGCTGAGGGATGCCGAAGCATCTCATGTTCTCTTCACGCCTTTGTTGTGCAGGTCGGGACACGAAAATATGAAGGTTTGGCCTTCCTTTGAGGGCGAGCCAAAGTTGCTCGCCTCTCCTGAGCCTGGAAGAATCATTCAATTCCAGAAACGCACGTGACGCATGTGCCATGACTTTGGCCGTGCCTTTTTGATTCAGTTTCTGTAGTTTGTCCCTTTGCTGCTTCGCCAGCATCATGTTTACCTTACCGGCATCAGACAAATTCTGTGTTGCCGTGCAATTTTGTAAATGCTATAGTGGTGTTCTCAGAAAATAACCCGCTGTGTGTGTCTGTTCTTTGTGTGCAAAACAGAAGACACCAACATTCTGGCTACCAGAAAAAACCCACTACCCTAACACCGCCAGTAAGACACCACCAGTAAAACACCACCACAACATCAACGCGAC
Organism: Symbiodinium kawagutii; assembly: GCA_009767595.1. NCBI lineage: Eukaryota > Dinophyceae > Suessiales > Symbiodiniaceae > Symbiodinium > Symbiodinium kawagutii. The sequence goes on from VSDK01013818.1 coordinate 48,481, forward strand.
AATCATCACAAAACCATGACAGCATTGCGGTACCATTGCTGCACACACACACACACACACACACACACCTACACACAGACTACGACCACGACAACCACCACAACCACCACAACCGCCACGACCATCAAAACACGACCATAAAAACGTCACTACCACCAAAAGTCCTAACAAAAACAATACCAAATTTCCAACAAAACCCTGTGAAACAATTTTCGTGAAGTTGTGCCTTCCACTGTTGCCCCAAAGAGCGTACCATCCGAGATGCATTTCAGGTTTCATTTCTCGGAACACCCATTGCTTTCCAAATTTCTTGAGTAGAGCAGCTGCCAGTGCATGGGCAGCCTCGCTGCCACGTGCGCCCACATTGTAGGGGCCAACTGTGGCCTGTCAAGTGAGAAGCAGTAGCTCCTCGGCTGAGACTCAAAAAATGGTTTGATCTATCCCTCACATTGAGAATAGCAGTTATTGATTATGTTGTGGATTCTATGTGTGTCTTTATATGACCCATGAAACTAGTAGACTTGGATAGTTTTCTGATTTCCAATGCAATGATAACGAGGAACCTGTCCGAATGGATTGGCATTGGGCTTTCGACCAGGGCTTTTGGTCCCAAGTTGCGATCACAAATGGCGGTGAGTTGACACCATGAAGTGATTCCAATATGGGGACGCGAATGCGATTTGCTTTGTGTAGGAGTATGTATGAGTTCTGTCATAGGCAGACCTTTGTGTTGGAACCTCATTCGGAAATGTTTGACTGCGGGACAGTCTTCTTTGCTGTACCATCGTGCTTGCACATACCAGATGGACAATTTTAGGGATATCTCTCCTGGTTCCACATGGAAGCACAATGAATGGTTTGACCCACAGAATGTTTGAGCCAGAATCAAGCCCAGCTGTCAATGCTTGCGGCAAAGTAGCTGGGGTCAGATAGAAAGCCTCAAACAAAGAAAAGAGATAAAAATGAAAACAACATTCTGAACTTGAACGCCTATTGGTGGACTCAAAACAACCTTCCTTTTGATTTACATAGTGACCCACGATTAGCATCAACTGGTTGGTTAAGACATTGAGTCGGATCCTAGCAGCAATATGAGTAGCATCATATGAATGAAGCCTTAACGAATGCGGACCGGTATCAGAAAAACGTCACTCCACATCCTGTTTGAAGAAGTAGAATATGGCACCACAGCAATACGTTCGTTCCGCATGGATGTGTGACATGCCATGAATCATCCACAGAAAGCACTGTAAAATATACCTTGAGATTTAAAACAGTTCGAAATCATTCAAAAGATGCTTCAAACTCATCCTCAAAACTCACGGATTTCACGACGTTTCACAACTTTTCATTTGAACTTCCTTGGCATGTCGCGCTTCTCCAGCATCGATGGCCAGCATTCAGCGCTCCGCGATTTGGAGCGGCAGCGCCTGGAGAAACTCATGGGCCAGCTGCGGAGGGAGGCACAGAATCCACAGAGCTGACGACTTGCTGAACTTTTGAACAGGTCACTCTGAACTTATTAAAGGTCTATTAGTACTATCTATTTTTAAGGTCACTCTATTCCATTACAGGTCCATGATTACTATCTTAGGTCTATTATTAAAGGTCTATTCTTACTGATTATTACCATTTTCATTATTACAGGTCGATTATTACTATATACCGAGATTATACTCTTTGGTCACTCTATTATTACCTGTACTATTACCTGTTTTGTCAGCTAGATTTCAGTTTATGTCACTTCTATTTGTCATTGATTGTTCATGATTGTTCTATGTATAGTGCTTTTTTTGGGCACTTGTTCATGTATCTCGTATGAAACGTGCAATGTTTATTTACCTTCATAGTGGAACAGGGAGAGTACCTCTTTGCATAGCAATCTTGGTGTGTCTATGCTATGCCCTTCTTTGTCTTGTTTTCAGCGACTTGGTAGTGGCATAGCATGGACATGCCATGTCATTGTTCGGCGGGTGGATGAGTCCAGGTAGAGCCCAAAGCCAAAGCATCCAGCAGACGCTTTCAGCCACCGCGGAGAAAGGAGCGTGTCTCCAAAGCCCGAGATGTGCGAAACGAGGAGCGTGTCTCCGCGCCATGCAATGAGCCCTACAGTACCAGCTGCGCTCCTATGCCACTGCCACCCCATCCTCGTGCAAGTGCGACAAGTGCACAGTGCACGCGTGCGCCGCCCGGTGCGCCGCCCAGTGCTCCCAGTGCAGAGATGGCTTGGCTTCTGCGTGTCAGCGAGAAGTTTGACGAAGAAGCTGCACAGGCGATCAGTGTGAAGCGGTTGACAGTCGTTCTGTGTCTCATTCCTTCTATTACTCTCTATTCCATTTTTTTCCTTTTTTTTCCCCAAACAGGTTTACCTGTATGGGGTTCTTACTCCTTTGAAAAGGGTCGCTTGCCTTGGCCGTATGATTTTGACTCTGTCTCCGGGCTTGCGTCCTCAGACTCTGGGTCCCTTTGGTCGCATGATTTTGCTTCTTCATCGTCTCCCATTTGCCCTTCATTTGTCTCCCACTCTGGGTCCCTTTGGTCGCATGATTTTGCTTCTTCATCGTCTCCCATTTGCCCTTCATTTGTCTCCCACTCTGGGTCCCTTTGGTCGCATGATTTTGCTTCTTCATCGTCTCCCATTTGCCCTTCATTTGTCTCCCACTCTGGGTCCCTTTGGTCGCATGATTTTGCTTCTTCATCGTCTCCCATTTGCCCTTCATTTGTCTCCCACTCTGGGTCCCTTTGGTCGCATGATTTTGCTTCTTCATCGTCTCCCATTTGCCCTTCATTTGTCTCCCACTCTGGGTCCCTTTGGTCGCATGATTTTGCTTCTTCATCGTCTCCCATTTGCCCTTCATTTGTCTCCCACTCTGGGTCCCTTTGGTCGCATGATTTTGCTTCTTCATCGTCTCCCATTTGCCCTTCATTTGTCTCCCACTCTGGGTCCCTTTGGTCGCATGATTTTGCTTCTTCATCGTCTCCCATTTGCCCTTCATTTGTCTCCCACTCTGGGTCCCTTTGGTCGCATGATTTTGCTTCTTCATCGTCTCCCATTTGCCCTTCATTTGTCTCCCACTCTGGGTCCCTTTGGTCGCATGATTTTGCTTCTTCATCGTCTCCCATTTGCCCTTCATTTGTCTCCCACTCTGGGTCCCTTTGGTCGCATGATTTTGCTTCTTACTTGTCTCCCATTTGTCCTTCATTTGTCTCCCCTTTCAATCCTCATTCTGGGTCCACTTGGTCGCATGATATCCTGTACTTGTCTCGCATTTGTCCTTCATTTGTCTCACCTTTCTCTCCCACTCTGGGTCCCTTTGGTCGCATGATACTGGGTCCCTTGGTCGCATGATTTCGCATGATTTTGCTTCTTCATCGTCTCCCATTTGCCCTTCACTTGTCTCCCACTCTCCCTCCCTTTGGTGGCATGATTTTGCCTCTTACTTGTCTCCCATTTGCCCTTCATTTGTATTCCACTCTGGGTCCCTTTGGTCGCATGATTTTGCTTCTTACTTGTCTCCCATTTGCCCTTCATTTGTCTCCCACTCTGGGTCCCTTTGGTCGCATGATTTTGCCTCTTACTTGTCTCCCATTTGCCCTTCATTTGTATTCCACTCTGGGTCCCTTTGGTCGCATGATTTTGCTTCTTCATCGTCTCCCATTTGCCCTTCATTTGTCTCCCACTCTGGGTCCTTTGGTCGCATGATTTTGCCTCTTACTTGTCTCCCATTTGCCCTTCATTTGTATTCCGCTCTGGGTCCCTTTGGTCACATGATTTTGCTTCTTACTTGTCTCATTTGCCTTTCATTTGTCTTCCGCTCTGGGTCCCTTTGGTCGCATGATTTTGCCTCTTACTTGTCTCCCATTTGCCCTTCATTTGTATTCCACTCTGGGTCCCTTTGGTCGCATGATTTTGCATGATTTTGCTTCTTACTTGTCTTCCATTTGCCCTTCATTTGTCTCCCATTCTGGGTCCCTTGGTCGCATGATTTCGCATGATTTTGCTTTTTACTTGTCTCCCATTTGCCCTTCATTTGTCTCCCACTCTGGGTCCCTTTGG
>VSDK01013818.1:52820-93345 GCA_009767595.1 Symbiodinium kawagutii
CTCTGGGTCCGGTTGGTCGCATGATTTCCTTCACTTGTCTCCCATTTGTCTCCCGTTTGCCTCCACTTGCCTCCCGCTCTGGGTCCGGTTGGTCGCATGATTTTCTTCTTGTCCCGCATTTGTCTCCCATTTGTTTCATTTGTCTTTCATAATTCACTTGTCTCCCACTTGTTTCCCACTTGTCTTACACTCTTGTCCCACTTGTCTCCCACTCTGGGTCTTGTTGGTTGCATGATTTCCTTCACTTGTCTCCCATTTGTTTTTCATTTGTGTTTCATTTGTCTCCCACTTGTCTCCCACTCTGGGCCCGGTTGGTCGCATGATTTAGACACTTGTCCCCATTTGTCTTTCATTTGTTTCCCACTTGTCTGCCACTCTTGGTCCGGTTGGTCGCATGATTTCCGTTTCTTATCTCCCATTTGTGTTTCATTTGTCTCCCACTCTGGGCCCGGTTGTTGGTCCGGCCCGCATGATTTCCTTCACTTGTCTTCCATTTGTCTTTCATTGTCTTTTGCTTATCTCCCATTCTGGGTCCGGTTGGGCGCATGATTTCCTTGTCTTTTCTCCCATTTGTCTCCCACTTGTCTCTCACTTGTTTCCCACTTGTCTCCCTAATTTTGAGGTGTTGCCCAAACACTGCTCCATATAAAAAATGTTTGCAACCCGATAGTGTGCCACAAGGGTTCAAGTTGTGCAATCCAGTCCAAATTGCAGTGCGACTTCAAGCACCTGAGTCTGTTTTTGTCCCGGTCGAACTGGTGGGCCTCATTGGAAACCTAGATGCAGTCAAACTATCACAATTGAAACAACCTAATAATTATCATTACCTGTTTGGGGTCAACGCTGGTATATTTTTTTTTTTCTCTCTCTCTCTCTCTCTCTTCCTCCTTCCATTGTTAAGTTGGGAAGGTGCATGCATTCCTTGCAGAACACAGCCTGGAACAATACGTTGAGAGCTGAGGGGTGTTCACCTTGCTTGAACAACTCACGCTTATTTGGCGGGGTTGTGTGGAGATCAAGAATTCAAACCACATTTGCACGTTGGTCTACAAACTATTAAGAGTGACTACTGTCTCAGGAACCTCGCTTTCTTCGTGAAAACTTTCTTACTTCATGAGCTGCGGCAGTCATTGTACCACTGCATTGGTCTTTACGGCCTATGTTAATGTTGCTCTATGGTGTATGGCATCATGCCACATTGCACACGGCAAACTGCCTCATGCCCCATGGCGGCATCCGTGGCATCCATGGCATCTTTCCACCGGAACCAGGCCTCTCTTCTAGACAGTGGCCCTGGTGCGCTCGGAAGCTCCATGGAGGTAAGATCCTCGTGACTGAAGCGGTTCTGATGCGAAGCACAATGATATCAGACCTTAACAAAACTCCTTTCCTTAATCCACAACATTCAGAACTTCTTCAGTTGGTGTTGCATGGTTCAAGTTGAGCTCAGATTTTGCTTGTGATACCAACGCATGCTTGCTCCCATAAATGCCAATACAGATGGAGTTACACTTGCCACAGCCATTCTCTCATGAGACTTCAAAGTGAACATGTACCATGTGATTTTTCAGTTTCATGTGCTAAGAAAATGACCATGTTCGTGGCCGTGAAGCACAAGAGAAGAACCATTGGTCCTTCTGGTTGTGTTAGGTATGCAAGTTCTTGAATGAAGGTTACGTTATACTATTCTAAACCATCAGGAATGTTAATCATTATGAAGCATTGTGAATGCTAAGAAATATCATTAACCTAGGCATCATGAATGTTCATTATAATTATTGTTTCTAAGCAATATGCATATTAATCATTCTTATCAGAATAATTATCAATCATTCTTATTAACCAATTGTCAATCATTCACATCTACCAATTATCGGTCTTTCTTGTTCACCAACTATCATCACCACTACGGAAACCCTCTTGAACCAATAACCAATAGTTGATTAATGATTGATTAACTTATTATCAATGATTATCAATGATTATCATTGACCATTGCCAAATTGCCATATTAACCAATAGCAACTATGAACATCTATCAACCAACTATTGTTATGACTAGGAATTCATTGGTCGTTCCAGCGCCAGGCTCTACAGGCAGCTACCTCAGAGCTACTGGAGCAGGCGCTGGTGACCGAGGTATAGATGGGCGATGCTTTAAGCCTTGACCAACATTTTGATTTTGCCACAGCCGGATCTATCAGAACTGCGCTTTTTGGACAGAGTCGATGCAGTTGTGCATTTCGAAGCCTTGAAGCCAGGTGGGCCTCCCACTCTCACCACGACAGAGATTGCTTCGTGCATTGGAGGAAGAGACTGAACCAGAAGGCACGGATGGGAGGGCTCTGTGGCATATTTCTCGACACATGGCGGACGTAGAGCTACCAAGTGTGCATTTTTTATATCTTCATACAGAACTGAGGTGTTGTGAGAGATTTCTTCAATTTTTGCTTCATGAGGTAACGCACTGATGTGCAGAAAATAGGCAAGTGCTGGGTTGTCTCTAAGGTTTCTCCAAGGAGCATGCAGAGACTCCGTAGTTGCATTCATATGCATTCTAATCGTCCTTCTCGTCGTCGTTGTTGTGGTTGTGGTTGTGGTTGCGGGTGTTGTTGGTGTCGTCGTTGTTGTTGGTGGTTGTGGGTGGTGGTTGTGGGTGGTGGTGGTTCGCAGTTGCTGCCACCGCCGCTGCTGCTGTTACTGGGGTGCTACAACACGGGGGGCAGTGCGATTGGCTTTCGGAGCGGAGTGCAGGAAGTAAAGGTAACTTGCTCTTATGGACATAGAGATAGACATAGTGCCTTGTTAGTTTGGATGGGTGTGCTCATTGCTTGACTTTTGTGGACCGCAACTGTTCTAATCAACTTAGGACAGGACGATATGCGAAACTGGGACCGAACTCTGTGGCACATGAGAACACATTTTCCAACAGGTGGCCATCAAGACTTTGCTCCGCACTGGGGTCGTCTTGGGCAGCAGACTGAGATTTTAAGCTGAACAGTTCATACTTGGTCGTATTGTTCAATCATGCTCAATTTCATACTCGAAAGAGTTACGATGCGGGAGAAGAGATGTTTCGGAGTGAATTAAGTCCTTGGCAATAATCTTGAAAAATCTGTTTTAATTCTTCAATTCGGATTTTCTTGAGTTTGCAAGATGCGGGTTGAACAACCTAAGTCATAAATGAAAAGCTTTGCGATGCAACACTGTTCAGACTGAGGCGAATGCCTGCTGGTTGGCATCGATGCAGTGAAGGTCACGTCAATCGGGTCTCAACCCGCGACTTGCATTCAAACAAAATATGATTGTTTGAAGTTCGCTTCACAGTAGCAGCGTGCAACAGCACCTAGTAGATATATACTCTTGCAGAAAGACTTCAAGTGTTTGTGTTTTGATTTGCTGACAAAGTCTTTGAGGTTCGGAGCCAGTCTCTCACGCGGATGCTGCGGTGGGCGATGACGACCCGTCTGCTGCAGAGGTCGGGAAGTTTGACTGCGACTTAATGCAGTACGGTTGGTCAACATAGCTGCCGGCAAGAGGCCATGCTGGACCAGGTCGACAATGTCTACCATGCTTCTATTGCAACTCCAAAGGTGCTATCGTTGAAGATTCAGAAAGTATTTCTAGCCAAGGGATTCTGCAGCTTGCTTTGGTTTCAGGGCGGTGAGTTGCTCCATCATTCTCAACCTGTACAGGCAGGGCTAGTCCCCGCTTTGGTTTGAACGATGTGTCTAGCATGGTGATTCGAGTGATTGGAGTTGAAGCAGACCCAGGTTGCAGCCACCTCTTCCCGTCGTTCGTCCTTTGAAAACACGGAGGATGTCCGCAAGGAAAGAAGGGGAGCAAGGGGGAGTAGAAGATGAAAGAAGGGGAGTGAAACGAGTGAAATGCAAGGATGTCCTTCGAATTTCAGCAGGGTACCCTACAAAATCCGCCACAAAGTGTCGCAATCAGAGACCTGTGGCAATGCGCAACGCTGCCAGGGATGTTGCTACCAGTGCTACCGCAAAGTCTATTTATCTGTCGCCTTGCACCTGTCGCCAGACGAGGTGCAACAACAAGCAGTCTGCTGTACCAATGTGGCCATACCTTGCCGTTTCCCACAGCCCCAAATGGTAGTGTTCAGTAGCAAACCATTTGGTCGGGGGGTATGTCATCTATAACCTTCCCATGTGCTATTACACATAGGCCACATAGGCATATTCAATATAGTGTTTCTCTCTCTCTCTCTATGTACTCGCATATATAATACGTGCTGATGTTATGACAGAATCAATTTGTATGTAATTATACAGTACACAGAGATACATGAGATACAGTATAATTGACACATTCTTATGCCATATTTTTTCCTAACTTAGAAGAGTTTGCTGTGAAGCCACACGGACCTCAAGAACTCTGTCCAGGTGGATTCCCGACCCGGTACCCCTCTTGATGGAGACAGGACATGCTGCGAAATGGGCGTGCGAATAAATGGCTACCGTACTAAACGTGTCTCCGGAGATTGGCACTTTTCTTATTGAAACTGAGGATTGATTGGCTTCCCCAATTGTGCTCACTCTCTGATCGGCTGGGGTCTGTGGATTTTGGATGGTTGGAGGGTCCAGATGTGAACGTGTTGTCCCGGTTGGTAGGAATCAACATTAGTTAGGTCATACATGGATCTTAGTATTTGGGGTTGACATCGGCCCTAGGAGAAATTGCAGAATACACGACTGTGTATGCAGCGATTCACGTCGCCTTCTCTTTTCTCTGTCCCACTGGTTTTGTTGCAATGTGGGTCATGGCCCAATTTCCCCTCTGGAATGTGACTATTCGTCTGGAAATTCGACAGTGGACCTCGTGCTCCCCTCTGTCACATCAACTTTTCCGAAAGACACCTGTCAGAATCTGACAGACCTAACGAGTTGACGACACTTAGACCCTTCGACGAACTTCGACGAACGCGCAGGGTCTTTTGCAGTACCAGCTGCATCGATGACTTCAGAGAGGCCGTCACGAAGCCGTGTGCCCTGTGGATCTCTGTCACTGTGACCAGTCAGGCCTTGGCAGTTCGAAACCAACGAGCTGCGAAGTGGTGACCTGAGAGACACGACGTTGTCGAGGGCACCGACGTGAAGCGGCTCTGGTCGCCAGAAATCAACAGAGGTTTTTTCAGAGGTTCCTTTAGCACAGCAATCAACCCAGGCAATTAACCAACTATAGAACAAACCAGGCAATTAACCAACTATACAACGAACCAGACAATTAACATCAATTAACCAACTATACAACAATCAACAGAGGTATTCAGAGGTTCAGTATCCAACAACGGATCAGCACTGAAGCAACACGGCTCGACCAACGCTGAGTGTTCGATCGTTGCCAGGCTGAGCGAGCTGCGCGAAGCGCTGCAATCAGGCCTGGCTCAGTGGAGAATTTGAGTGGATGATAGTGACAAACCGCTATGGGCCAATATGGTCATGAGTCCATATTAACTATCAATAATGGCTTATAATGACCAACCAAATCATAGGGAAAACGAGCTGGTTAGTGATGGGAACCAGGGGGACTAAGGGTTTTGACCCACTGCCATATCAACCAAGCAATAATGGTGGTTAATAAGCAACAAACTAGTGACCAATTGGTGACAAATGATACTCGCGATTATATTCAATGATGGTTGGTTCATTTTGGATGATAATTTTGGTGGAGGCTTGATAGTGACTAGTGATGGCCAATGAGGCTTGATAGTGAATGATGGCCAATGAGGCTTGATAGGGATGAAGTGATTATCTAGGATGTTTGAAGTTCAATCTTCCATACTGAGTTAGAGCGAAGTATTTCTGAAGAGGTTGATGCTGGAAAAAAAGGATTTTCATGACTAACTCCACCTGAAGGGGGTGGGGAGAGTTGAGAAATGCAGCATTAAACCAGCTGGTCAATTTTAGGCGATCACGAAAATCTGAGAAGTGCTTACCATCCCTGACACTTGTTGGATGTTTGATCATGTTTGATATTAGTTTGGGTGCACAAGGTAGCACTTGATCACCATGGGTTCAAATCGCTGTGAACAAACCAGCTAAACGCTCTCGTTGCCTTTCCCATGGCTCACCTGATTTCCTGGTGAACGTGCGTTTTTCTGTTGGGAAGCCCCAGCTGGAACCGGGTACATGGTTGGGGTTGTTAGAGTTCCTTGAGGTGTGGTGTTATCCATCGATCAACCATGATTAGCCTGTACAAATAATGTTCTGGAATGTATTGGCTGCCCGATGAACAATCCTTGCTCCACAAACCAGAGTTTTAATCATTGCTTTGAACATGCGACCATTCATGTCCTTCATCCGTGGGGCTCGATTTCTGATACTCTTTACTGGACAGGTAATGTCGCGGCCCCTTTGCCCAAAGTGCACGAGCATGTCTCTGATCAGTGAGCTCTGGCTGCAAATTCTATAATGCTGCAATCACAGCGGGTTCAAGATGCTTTCCAAGCAATAAAAGTGATGCATTGATGCCTTTGCCGGTGGCAACGCCTCCCTTGTTTGTCTCAGAGACGTGGTACCAAGCCAAGCTAAGGACTGCAGATGATCAGTCTACTGGTCTGCTGTTTTCTCGTCGGAAAAGTGGTGGGCGGCTCTTCCACCTGCCTGTAAACAATTGTTGAGGTGCAAAGTGTCACAACATGAAACTTTCCTTTCGGGCACTGGTGTTCGCATGTGTTTGCAGCCTGTTTCTCATTTCTGTTTAATCATGGACAGATTGCTCACTGGACCCTTGTGAGTACAACCATGGTGCCTGACGCCTGAAGTCTCCCCATTATGAGGTAACATACTTCTGGAATGACTGATCATGTCAACCAGAGTCGTACATCCAGCAGAGCTCCCCATGATTCCCAGTCTACAGTAGTACTCGGCCCTCGCTCAAAGCCTTGTTGATCCAAAGAAAGAGCTCCAAAAAACGATCTCCTTCGTGCACTTCAAAAGTGGCTCTCAGGTCATTTGGATGGTTGTATGATCCGTACGAACTGTCCTGAGGGGGCTTGGAACCACAATGATCATCTTCCACAGAATGGACTATAGGATCAAGACACATTTGCAGTGTGACACATCATGCGAAGAAACTTGCTGAGCGACTCGCAAGTCCTTGGCGTCCATGGCTAGTGGATGCAATCTCTTTCTTCAAACTATGCTGGGAGGCTTACTGGGCTGGGGGTATGGTGATCCAACAAAATTGCTCCAGCCAAAATTGTGCACCCATCAAGATTCGTTTTCGTGACAGGTACTTCCAGCTCGTGATCCTGATGCCAAGATCCATTCTACAACAAGGTTCCACAAATCACACCATCAACGTAGGAATTCCACCATGAAGTCGGATTGTTTCCCTTCTATTGTCATGATTGTACTTTTCCCATAGCTGGAAGAGGCATTTGTACTTAGCTTTTCCCAGCCTCGGCAGTGCTACTGTTGCATTGAGCACCACTAATTTGGAACATTGCCCACCCATACATTCTTGGCCCCCCCACATGATCCACAGCACATTGCTTCTGTTGCCATTAACTTGTTTTTCACAATTGATCACTCGGTGGGACGCAATTTCAAAAGTGTTTTGTAGCGTTTGGAGTGCTAGGATATTTTTCGGTTGATGTCAAGACCATTGGAGAACCGCCGTTGCTGTATTATCAATCCCTAAGACAATTTTCCGACTTGTCCAAACTAGCTGTTGGTGAAATGCTGTTTTCAACCCTGACTTATGTCCACGGCCGCGTGGCTGTATTGCAACTTTTGCGCCACATGTTCTTTGCACTGCATCATGTTTACACCAACACCCTTGGCCAAAGGCGGGGTTCAACACTTGCCTAATGTACATCAAGACCCGTTGACAGAGTATGGTTCGCAAGAGCATCATGCATTTGTCATACTAACCTTGGAAGTTTGCATTCAGAACCTGACCTTGGGGCCCTAGGGGACGCAGTTTGCAAGAGTTCTCCCCTTGGCAAAGCGCAATTCTCAACAACTTCGTATTTATGAGGAACAAACTGAGCAGTGAGAGCAGAGCTCGGAGGAGCGTTGTAGCAGTAGCGCCTAGACTCAGTAAAGATGATTACCAGCCGAACGAATTCCTATCAGCTAGGCCCTGAGCAGTGAGATAGAAGACTGGAAGTTCAATTTGGGCTCTCACTGCTCAGGGCCTATCTCAAAAGTTGAGTCGTGGAAGTTCAATTTGGGCTCTCTGCCTTTGTTCTGAGATTCAGCAGCTCACCTCCCGGGACCAGTCAATCCCTCAGCGCTTGTTGCCTGCAGGTCATTTCCCAAAAAACTCGCTGCCTGCCACCTGAAATCCTGGTGCGGAAGGCACCACGGTGTGCTACACGGGTTTTCATTAGCCCACAGCATATGTGGGATGTGCGTGTGTTTCTCACTGGAAGAACTGATATATACCAGTACTGCCGGTGCTTTGAAACAAAGAATATATATATATATATATATAAATATGTACACACACAGAGATGTATATGATGGAATTGGTTCGAAAGCTCGCGGATCAGTTGTGATGTCAAGCTGCCCCGGCCCAAGAACATCAAGTGACTCCAAGCGCTCCATTCACTCGATGTCCCGCTTTGTGGCAATCCTCCTTGGTGCTGCCTTCGTGCAGAGCTCTGCCTTCGTGACCCCTGGTGCTCCACGTCCTGCTTTGCGTTCCAGCACTCAGTATGAGCAGATGCAGCAGCGAGCTGAGATTCCTGAGGAGAGCAGCCCTAGCTCGCCAGTCGGTGCTGTTGTGATGGCTTCTTTCTTGGGGCTGATTCTGGGCCTCACCAGCAGCCCCAATATGGCCATGGCGGAGGAAGCCGCGCCAGCACCAGCGTTCGTTGACAAGAAGGCCAAGCTGAAGGCAGAGATCGAGAAAGCCCAGGCATCCATCAAGAAGACTGCTGAGACCAAGGAGGAGCGCTTGAAGAGGCAAATCCAGCAGCTGAAGGATGTGGCGAAGACTGCGGACACCACCTTTGCTACTAAGTGAGGGGCGGGGCAACATTTTTTTAGGAAGGGCTGTCCCAGCCCACAAGTAATGGTTGGTCTTTAGCAATGCGACCTTTGATCGCAAAATTTCTGGCAAAGCGATGAAAAGACAGCGCATAGGCTAGCTGAAGCCATTGCAATTCCTGGAATTACGTAGCTGGTGCCAAGTCTTTGCAGCAGTACTTGGCGGCGTGAAATCACCAATTTGATTTAGTTAAGGACAAAGAGTTGAAGAGTTCCTATGACTTAATGTGAGTTAATGAGTTGTATTGGAGGTTATAGAGTAGGCTTGTAGAGTTCTGGAGAGAAAATCTGTTTATCCTTTCATCCGCTCAGGGACTTCTTGGAGGACATGCTGAAGACAAAAAGCATCGCCCAGCGCACGTCCTGCGCCATGAAAGCATCAGCAGATCACAGCAGCTGACCCCTGAAACATCCTGAAACCACTCGAGCACAAGCTCTTTGTAAGTGACCTGTGACATCCTGTGACCAATTTTTTTGTTTCACCACCAAGATCTTTGATGGACATCTCACAAGGACTAGGAGACACAGTTGCTGCGCTCTCTGCAAGCTCTCATTTCCGCACATCCAGAATCATTCATCATCATTTCCACTACCTTCTGGATGGATTTTTGGTTCAGCTTTAGCGGCGCTATGCGTGCAGTACTTTGCAACCATGTCTGCCGCTTGATTGCATCAGCCCATCCAGGGTCGTGTCAATTGTGTCGTGGCAAAAAAAAACCATTCTTCACACCACTTCAAACCAGGGACACCAGATGGTGGATAAGGGTAGAGCAACAACAGATTCGAGAGTACTTCTCAAGTGCGTAGATTCGACTCTGGACCAGTTGCCGATGTGTTGCACGGACTTGCTTTGTATCTTTGAAAGAAACGTTCGGATTGACTTGCAGTGCACTGCTTCGCATCATTGTGTGAGGGGTTCGATGTCGAAGCAACAAACAGACCCAAATTGGCTTGCTGAAAGTTTCAGGCCTCTATTAATCAATGATATATGTTGTATTTCCCCAGATAGCGAAGCTATTGGGGTTCCTACTTCAAGTATAGCACCAACGACGTCAACATGATTAGGTGGGTGCCGCTGCTGTTTTGGGTGCCGCTGCTTTTGCAGGTTGGGTGTCAACATGTTTGGGGTGGGTGCCGCTGCATTTACCGGATATCGGATAGGTGTCAAAATCATTCGGTGGGTGCCGCTGCTTTTGCCGGATAGGTGTCAACATGATTCGGTGGGTGCCGCTGCCGTTTTGGGTGCCGCTGCTTTTGCCGCATAGGTGTCAACATGTTTCGGGTGGGTGCCGCTGCTGTTTTGGGTGCCAACTTGTTTCGGGTTGGTGCCGCTGCTGATTTGGGTGCTGCTGCTGTTCTGGGATACGTCGAAGCCAAACATCCGCTTGTTGGAACTCACAAAGTCTCACAAGCCCAAAAGAGAATGTCCAGCACTAGTATTCGCTTGCTATTTGGGGTCTATGCTGGCGTAATTTTGTTATCAATTATGTTCTTTGTGTGCTCATCACGGATTTCAGACTGCCAACTGGAACATTAGACACATCAAAGCACGTAAGCAGAGGCCTTCATCACAAAAGGGCTACATTCAACTACGGTCAAGGTTGGTGGAAGGTGGATTGTTGTACGGAAAGCAAGATGGTCCCGAGTGAAACAAACACTGACAAACACTATGTTTTCTGGTGTCCGTCAGCAAGTGACATGGTAACTCATTGAGGCCACCTTGCGGACAGTGTTAGATATTCTTTCCGTTTCAAGTTGGAACGAGAGAGTTTCATCCGTTGAGGCCGTTGAGGTGCTGCATGTAAAACAAGATGATTCTGAACGAGAACAAAAAGCAACTGTATATGGCAATCAGCTAGTATACAATTGCTGACAGCAAGAACCGTCAGCATAATGTATATAATTGTATCAATCTTAACTGAACTGACTGAATATCAATCTATATATGTCAATCCTGGAATGTAAAGATAATGATCGATATTAGGCAGCCGCTTCTCAGGGCGAAGATGCAGCAGAGTCAAGGACAGACATATTCGTGTACCGACTGTGAATCCAACAGATTGCCATGAAGGAAACTCGACTAGTTCAAAGACTGGCAACTGATTTTTGCATCGGCCTTGTGCTGTGCTGGAGGAAAAAGCATTTGCTGAACTTGATCTGTGAAGTCAAAGCTAGACTGGATGGAAAGGCCTGCAATGGCTGTGGGGTTTGCAACCGCATGCGTGTATGACCCATGAATCTGCCCGGGTCATTGAATTACACTGCATTCTCTTGTCTTTTTGGTCGCAGGTTGACAGCCTGAGCTTTCCTATCCCTCAATTCATCGTGATTGGCAAGCAGAGCGTTGGAAAATCCAGGCTCATCGAGGCTCAACGTTTGTGACTCGAGAGCTCTGTGGTGCTGGCTCTGTAGCTCTGTGGCTCTGTAGCTCTGTAGGTGCCTAAGGATGTCTAAGGATGTGTAAAGATGTCTAAGGGTCCAAGGCGGGGCTTTCAATGGGTCAACGAGGCGCTGAAAGTTTGGTTGAGGCCCTAGCAGGAGAGACCTTCAACTTCGTCTCCGGCACGCTGGGATCAAGGTGCGTGAAGCACATTGTGACGTGAAGACATACTATGGAAATCTATGGAAATCTATGGAAACCTATGGAAACCTATGGAAACCTATGGAAATCTATGGAAATCTATGGAAATCTATGAAACTGGAAATCTATGGAAATCTATGGAAATCTATGAAACTGGAAATCTATGGAAATCTATGGAACTGATTCTTTGCGAAGTTTGTACAACATCGGTTGGTCCATAGTCTGGTGAGGCCCCTCATCTCGATGTTTCCAGTGTTGGGAAACTATTCGGAAACCATAACTTCGGGGATCTATGGACCCTGATGACCGCAAAGATGCAGATGCAATGTGACTGGCTCAGGCGTCCAACCGTTTTGGAGTTTCGGAATGTGCCGGGGCTTTCTCCATCAAGGCATCGTGGCCCGCGGGCAGCGATGGCAGCGATGTATTGTGGTGCCTTCAGGTGGTCTGTTTTCGACGAGAACCTGAAGAGATGGTCGTCCTACCCGGTGCAAGAGGTCATGCAAATCGTTGGCAGCGCTCATGAGGCGAGCAGATGCATCATATTTTTGCATCACAGATTATATACATGATGCAAAAAAGCTACGATTCAAAGATTGAAGGTGAGAAAAGTATAGAAAAGTGAGAAATGTGAGAAATATCATGAGACATGTAATGAGAACTGTGAGATTCAAAGATCGAAGCAAGCAGACGAAGCAGGTGCTTTGCCTGTGCCCCAGGCGTGCGGACAGAACGTCAGCGAGATGCCCATTCGAGTCAAGGTTGAAGGCGTCGCCTCCGAAAGTGTTTAAGTAGGGAGTCTGTGGCCTGAAGAGAGTCCAGGTGAAGTCGGAAGCTTGAAATTGAGAGAATGGATGAGAAATGATGAGAAATGGGGCAAAGCTGGGAAACAAACAAACAAACAAATGGGGCAAAGCTTGGCGCATGAATTTCTCACTTTCTCGCGTTGAGAACCTGACACTTCCACAGGCGAAGATTGTACTGATTTGGGACTGGTGGACCTTCCTGGTTTCAGGACGGCCTTGCTGCCACGCACTGGCACCGCAACACCAGTGCCATGTCATACCACATCGTGTCACGTTGCAGGTCGTATGCCAAAGATGACGCCATGCAGCAACTGGCGAAAAAGATCGATAGCCTCGTTTTCAAATTTATGTCAGCAACTCAGAGGTCGGTCACAGAATCCCAATTTGATGAACCTGTGCAGTCCATCAATGTTGAGGGAACGTGAATGATGTGAATGTGGTTCCCTACAATGACAGAAGCTGCTGAAGCTGCTGAAGCTGCTGAAGCTGCTGAGGAATGATGAGAACAACATTATGCTTTGTGTAGAGGAAGCTGGTGATGCTGCAGGCTTGCAACATATGTATAATTTACAGCCAGGTGTTTTGAGAATATTTTCACAGGTGCCACACATGGCAAATCATGGGAAGGGCGTAGCCTAAGGGGGCTTTGGCGGCTGTCCAAACTTGGAGGTTTCCTCATCAGCTAGTGACCATTGAGGTTTCTCAAGAAGCGGGGTCGTCGTTGTTTGTCCTGCCAACAAGTGGAAAACATCATAATTGTTTATGATGGCCAATCACTGCTGTTGACCGGAGCAGATCAATTGCTGGAAGTCTGGCCAGGCTTTGCTACACTGGGCAAAGCAAAGCAAGTGGATCCAACTTACAAGCGAACGATTTTGATTCGAAACAAACTCGACAAGTGCCCAAGTGCCTGTTTCCCGCAGCTGTTTCTCTTGTTGTCGAGAAAGTATTGTAGTTGTCGACGAAGAGCCAGTTGCCATTTCTGGTTCCTGTGCATTTGGATAGGTACTATGGTGATTTGACCGCAGAAAACGTCAACAAATGGTGCTGACCCGAGATATCTCTGAGATGTTTTCGGTTAGAATCGTTCGGGTCCTTGGTGAGGTTAGAAGGCTTTGGTGACCTGCCACAGCACCTGGCGCGCTTTGCTGTGTCCCTGTGTGACTCTCAGCACCTTTTGGAGCTCTTAGCTCTCCGAGATTGAGCGATGAATAGACTTCAAAGAGCTCAATCCCAGAGAGCTAAGACTTTTAAGAGCTCAATCCCATAGTCACAACTTCCAATACCGCACTTCATCAACATTTCACAATTTCCGACAGCACTTTAAAGTGTTGGGGCCCTGTTGGGCCTTGGAAATTTGGGAATTCGGTGATGCACCACTTGCTGGTCGCTTTCAACGAGCGCTTTCAACGAGCCAAGGCCTCACTGGACAGGCGATGCCATGCCAAAACTCTTCGGAGAAATGCGGAAGGACAGGTGGCAGCGTGGCCAATCCGTGGTGGCAAACTGTGGCACACTGCGGGATGCAAAACGATGGAAATAGGAAAGGTGGGATAAGGAAATGGTGAGGATGCAACTGCAAATAGGAAAGGTGGGATAAGTTCAAAGGCAAAATCATCACAGAAATGTGAACTTCTGGCGCAGGAGTGTTCGGAAAGAGATATGGAAACCTTGGCCAGCAAGGGTGCTTCCTCCAGGCTCGAATCCTCACCTCAGAGTGCCTTTGCAAACAGTTGATTGCAGCAAACAGGTACAAGATGACCATCGGATTCCAGAATTTCCGGAACTTCATGGAGGCTTGAGGACATTTGGAATCATGTGTGCCTGCACTGGAGTTGTCCCATGATGTCTCACTGAAGTCTCACTACGTCATTACGTGTCATGAAGTTACTGAGAAGGAGACTTTTTCAAGGCTCCGATGTATCCTCCCATCGCCACACTTGCAGATCAAAATCCAGCAGCTCTTCGCTGACGCGCTGGCCCCGATGTTGACTCGGCTGAAGAACATGCAAGAGGAGCAGAGCGGAGCAGTGGGTGCTAGGGAGCGGTCCTGGGAAAGTGCCTCAGTGGTAGAAGTTGCGGGTGGGCTTTGGGTGACTTCGGTCCAAAGGCATCCTTTGGCATCCTTTGGCATCCTTTGGCCATGAATTTGCCTTTCTGGAAAGGAGCATGAGAAGAAACTCCAGGTCATTAGACAAGAGATGGAGACCATCAACGAAGTTCTGGGACTTAGCGCACACTTCCAGCCAGTTTGATCAGACACAGATTTACTTTCACTTTGTGCTATCATGTGCTGCTCCTTTTTGACATTAGAGAATTTGGCTTGTGGAACCGTCTTTGAGGACAACATTCTGCATGCCACTCGCTCTGCTGGAATTACTTTCGCCCAAAGCTTTGTCTTTTTGATGGAGGCAGCTGTTCGACAGAAAGCTGTTGCAATCTCTGTTGCAATTTCAACAATTGAGCTGTAGCCAAAATCATTCAAAATCACTGTCGGTATGTGACCATGTAGATTGTATCAGGGTGAAATGGACCAAGTCTTGTGGCTCCTGCTCGATTCCAGCTGTGACATGGACAGGGTGCCCTTTCGTCGGAGCACAACCGATGCACCCTTGAAGAAGAGCTGAGAGCATTCCACAAGTGCTCCCTTAGAGATGGTAGAAGTACACTGCACTGTCATCATTTGCAACCGCCTTTCTTTTGTGCTTGCCCCAAGTGCAACTAAGAGCCTTGTGGATGACTAGGATCCGCATGAAGTGCTAAGCATGAGGTACTGTGCTCGGACCGAGTGCTTAAAGGATGAAGAACTGATGCCAACGTCTTTTGAGGACCGAGTCCGTGCACTTGCAAAGTTTGGGGTACACTGTTTTGTTCCGTGCAAAACAGATCGGTCCTTCTCCAGGATCTCGATTCCTACATCGCTTACCTTAGAGACACCGTGAAACTGCCAGCAATGGACGTGCAACTCAATGGTGGCGCACAGTTTAGAAGGCAAAGGATCAAACTGAACCAGTTGAGAATTCAACAGCAGTCTTGAATTCTTGTTGAAGTGGCAAGATCACTCGCTGATTTCGACGGATTTCTGCCATCACTGAACCCGGCGGCTCGTAGGTTGATGTACGAAGTCGAAGTCTTCACCCGCTTCGCTGGCCTTGGCAAAAAGCTGGAGCCAGTTGACGTGATCCAAGTCCCTTGGCTTCGCTGCTTCGCTTGGCAAAGTGGCAGCTCCTGTCATTCAAGGCCAGAGGATCTGGCCTGCGGGAATGCACTTGGCAGGACGGGATGTCACGGAAACGGCGCGGGGACGTCAGGGGGACTCAAGAGGCAGCATCTTGCAGAGCAGTTGAATATCTCTCCATTGGGAGTCTGCAAGGACGTTATCACGCAGCTAATGATGCAGATGCTTGGACTTCAAACAAGCACCTGCTCCATCTCTGTTCACTGCCTGGCTTTCTTCAGATTATAAAGACCTTGCACAAAGGTAGCAGCAGCAGCCAGTGTTTTAGCATCTGTGTTTCGAAATAGAAGATCTGTGAATAGAATGAGGGCTTGTGACAAAATAAGGCATAAGATAATATGTTCTCCCTCACTTCGGCTTAACAAGGACTGCTCCTACGAGAATGCGTACAAAGACAAAATACGTCGGGGAGCGGTTGAAGTTCTTCTTCGGAGAGCAGAAGGAGGTGCTTTTCTTTGCTGCGGCAGTAGCCTTGGATATCTTGGATCATGCTGGGTCTTTTCCGCTAGCAGAGGCTACCGTGGAGTTTATGCTGGGTCTTCAAGGGTCTCCCGAAGAGCACATGTATTCTCGACGGATTCCCAAAGAGGCAGGGCCGGTTGCTGAGTGTTTTAGGATGCTTGGGCAGACCTCCCCTTGACGCGGAAGGCCACCCTGTAAGAATATGCAACCATGCTACAATCTACGTAGACGTTGAAGTTTGGCTACATGATCAGGTCGTGTTTATGATCCCCCTATGTGCGATGATCACAATTGGGGTTATCTTGACACAATCGGGACGGCCCATGTTCATGGAGGTTTACAATGATCAATATATCTATCTACACAACAAGACATCCATTGATAGTGGATATAGTTGAAGACCATAGCCCAAATGGGTTGAGAGTCCAGACCATGGAAGGTCAACCAACCAACAGTAAGCATAATATCCATCAGGTGACCAATCAGTTGGAACCATCCCATACAACCAAGATCTGAGCCATGAAAAGGTGCTAAGACGAAGTTGGACATTTTGAAGGAACTTGAAGCTGTCTCCGGCTTGGGCTGTCAATGGACTATCCCCGAAACTTGGGAATAAACCTGTCGTGTCTGGGCAGTTTTGGTCGGTCCTCCAGCCATGTTCCGGCACAGGCTCAAGTCATCGAGCGGAATGATACCATGAAGAGATGTATCTTTGAAGCCTTCGATGCAGCATGTGACCGTCATAGGCTTCGCTTCATGCAGATTCTTGGCATTGGCTCAGCTGTCCATTTCACGCAGTGCCAGTAGCTGCTAGTCACCTGTAGGGGAATTACAGTAGGGCACTTTGGTTTGTAAATTACAGTAGGTCATTTAGGTCTGTACCTGAAGGCAGGGCAGGATGCCAACAGTCGCCTAGCTCAGGATGTGGTGTGACTTCATGGATAGCATGTTCCAGTCCCCTTTGATGCTCTTGAAGTCGGGGTCCATGCCATCCATCGGGGACGATTTCGAAGAGGAGAAAGCTCCAACCTTCGAAACCACTAAGGCTGAGATGTTGGGACCGTGAATCTCATACATCACATGCCGCATCCAGGGAAGACATGTGTCGTCAAATTGTGAAGTTGCCTGGGAGATTGACTGCATCATTGATGGAGTCCGAGCATGCCCAATGAAGTAGATAGTGTTGGATATTCAGAATTCACACTTAAACGAGCTTCTGGAAAGAAACATGCCTGCAGCCGCAAACCATTGTTGAGCATATACCGAGCAGACTTACCAACATCCGTCACTATCTTAACATATCTGAGCTGTCTATGACTCTCATATTTCTCTATCGTTCCGATGGCTTTGTATTCACATCTGTGTAGCTTCTACCGTTTCTACCCGAAGCTTTCTGCACCACTCCCATCTTCCACCGGCTCGGTGCCGCTGCACATTCGAACAGGTTCGCATTGAGAAAGAGCGACAAGGGAGAGGAACCCTTCAGTCAGCTTTGAGGTACGGCCACAGAAGTGAAAGTGTTCCAACCATTCATTCTATCAATGTTTCATTTTCGTATACCTACACCTCTATCCATGCTGTGTCTAGTACATCTGATACATCTAGCAACTGCGCGCATATGTATACAGTTTACATTATATATAGTTAAGTTATATATATATATAATACACACATAGAAAATATGTACCCACAGCCCCCAATTTTTGCTGTCGTTGAACATACACAGCGATGGCGGGTGGTGGGGTGGGGCGGTGGGGAGAGTGGTGGGATCTTAACGTTCACTTGAATTTGCCAACGATGTTGCTGCTACGCGGAGGATGTGCTGGGATGTTCCCACCAATGTTGACTCTGCGTGGAGGATTGGGTGGAGTGGGAGGTGAATGTTCATTTGCACTTGCCCGCGGTGTTGACGCTACGTGGAGGATGGGGTTGGGTGGGATGTAAGAGTTCACCTGCACTTGCCGACGATGTTGATGCTACGTTGCGGATGGGGTGGGGTGGGATGGTAAGGTTTATTTGCATCTGCCAGCGATGTCGATGCTACGTGGAGGGTGTGCTGGGATGTTAATGCATTTGCCAACAATGTTGATGCTGGTAAGTGTTGTGACTTGGGGCAATCGTGACTGGTGGCGGCAGCTCTAGAGTCCAGGGTCAGTTGAAACATGTTTAGAACATGATGAACCAGGTGATGGAATTCTTGTGACTTGAGATATATACTTCACAGAGTGCATACCTATTCATACATGGACATTGATACCAATTCATGTACATGCTGTGTGTATGTAAGTATATATACACAAAAGGTTTCAGTACAAATCTATCTGGACCCGCCTCTCTATGTACATCTCTGTCCATCAATCGCTGTATATCCACATCTCTCCCTCTCTCTCAGTTTCTCTAAGTCTCTCTAATTTTCTCTAAGTTCTCAAAGTCTATCTAGATCCCTGTAAGCCTCTCCAAGTCTCTCCAAGTCTCTCTGAGTCTTTCCAAGTCTCTCCGATCTCCACATCTTTTTTTCTTTCTTTCTTCTTTTTTTCTTTCTTTCGTCTCTCCGTGTTGCTCGTTCTCTCTTTCTCTCTCTCTCTCTCTCCTCTCTTTGTATCTGTGTCTCTGTATCTCGAGTCTCTGCGTCTCTCTCTCTCTGTCTCTCTCTCTCTCTCTCCCTCTCTGTCTCCCTCTCTTCTTCTTACTCTCCCCGTCCCTCCTCTTCTCTCTTGCTTTTCTTGGGATGGGATGGTGTGTCAGTGGTTCACTGCAGTCAATGACTCGACGCCAGGGAAAAGGTGAAGCAGATCCCTGATGACGATGTCAAAGCCAATGACTCTGTCAAACAGGTAGAAAGGCAGGGAAGCGCTAGAAGACGCACAGAGCTGCCATCAACTTCGGGAATCGATCCGAAATCGAATTGGAAAAGGCCTTTGAATATTTCCAATCTTGTAACTTTGTAAAATCAAAATTAGTCTTTTTCATAGTTCCAATCTGCTTAAATTAGTCTGTTCCAATCTGCAAGAACTTTGTAAATCCAAAGGTAACATGGCATTGCTACCATTTCCAGTGGCGTTCAGGATCATAGAGCAGACCTTCGCTGTAATCCGCAGCGTGCTGGGCTGAGAGACCTGTCGCAGCGACATCCAGGAGCGCACCAGCGGGATCCGGCGGTTCCGCTCAGGTGGTCGCAGATCATATGCAGCTCTATTCGGACTCTTGCCATGCAGAGGTCAGAGTTTGAACAGTGAAAGACCTCACTTGTGAGGATTTGCTGCAAACTTTGTAGGGCACTTGCACATCTACATGTAGTATAGGTGTTTGAATATGTGGGCGATGCAAATGTGAAATGTCAATATAAAAATACTAGATGCATATGTATGTATTGATTCAATACATACACGATGAACAGCATTTGAATCTCCTGAGACGTTGGGAGCCTGCACTTTCTGAGGAATCCTTCTTCCTCTTGCCCATGCTGCGGCGGTTGGAAGGAGTAATGGCTCAAATGGAGCTTCAGGACTTCCGTTCCGAGAGCTTCTGCAAATTCGCTGTTGGCAATCTGGGAAGGCTACAATTCTCTAATGCCAGGGATAGGTTCATGGAATGATGGAATGTCTCTGAGTCAGTTGTTGATGTGCAAATCCTGCAATTTCAGAGTTGTTTAAGTTCTCTTGCTTTTTCTGCATCAGGAAGAAGACAAGAAAAGTTATCGAGCACGAAAATCTGTGCTTGACGATGAGAAGGCCATCTCGCAAGGCCGATAGATTTTGCCTCAAGGGCTTGGCAGATGAATCACATGACCTTGATCCTGGGATGTGTTGGGACATGCTTCCATTGTGCCCAATCGTGGAGAGTTGTTGTGGAGGTTACCGTGTGAGTTGAGGGATCGCGGAATGTGAAACAAGACAAACAGTGCACAGGCTCCCACTCCCTGACGGCAGCAACACTGTTGATACTTGTCAGGTATGCTTGCAGATCTTACCTATTGTGTTGAAGCAGTTCAGAGATTTAAGGCCCAGTTGTTGCATCATCCGTGGTGTGGAAAGGTGTCCTTTCACTTCTTTGTTCGGTGGGTGAAATTTCTCTCATGAAAACTGAGACCCATTTGTTCTATCGTGCTATACCTCAGAGCGCTAAGGCGCTAAGGCTGATGCATGAAGAATATATATTGCGCATATATTTCCCTGTCAAGGTGTTTCGAGTACTTAGAGTATGGCACACTGTGGTGGGCTCAAGGTATATGATCATAATGAATCATAATGAATCACAATGAAACATAATGAATCATAATCTATAGAATCAAAAGCACACTGGATCTCGACAAAACCAGCAAACCCCAAAAATGCCGTGGATCTCGATATCGGTTTGCGCTTCGCTTTTTCGGCGACTCAACAGCTTCCACCTGGCAGGTGACCTACGGTGGGGGCCAGTAGCGACCTGACGACCTGTGGCACTGGCTGTCTCACCTCATTTTCCTCACCACCAAGCACCCACCAACGAGACTCCACACGGTTAGCATCTCGCCATAGTTCACTTCAGGGTGAACATCTAGGATTTAATGGATTTGAATGACCTGATGTTGTTCCAAAAGCATTCCTCAAGCCTGCTGGTGATCTCGAAGGCACCCTGTCTTGCAATTTTTAAAGCACAGGGCGCCGAGAGTTCGGAATGGAATTGACAGATTTGGTAAACAGAATTCAGTTCGACATGAAGCCTTGACAGCCTTGACATGCCATGCAACTGACATGCCTTTACAACTTACAACGCCCAGTCATCGTTCTCAAAGCTTGCTACAGTTGACGCGGCTGTGAGCTGGACTTCCACAGGCGATGATCCATTGATTCGCTGAAAAAATGTGGAACCCGAGCGGTGCATTTCGGCAGAGATGCAAAGATGCCTTGGGATACTGAGATGCCTTAAACCATCCGTTTCCTGCACAAAAAGGATTCGTAATTTTGGTGAACTGAATAGTCTCGATTCGAATTGCCTGATTTTTCTAGCGATGAAACGATTCGAAGAGTCCCTGAAGATTCAGTGAACTAATTGGTGGAGTCGATAATCTCGATGTTTTGGCCCAGAGTATGATAGAGCATGAAAATGCGAGGTGAACACATTTTGTTTGACAGGCTAAGGAAAAGATCCAGAAATTCCAGATTCGACAGCAACATTCTGATGATGTGCATTTATATTTATATCTTTGATTTTCTGAAGTGACTAGGGCGAGTCACGTCAGAAACGATTGATCAAGACCTTTTCTTCAGCAACACTTTGTCGCAACGTTTGTTGGCACAACTGATAGCTGGCAACTGGCGAGCCATGCCTGATGCTCTGCTGGCTGATCCTTCTTTGTTTGCCAACAGATGCGCAGAGGCTTCTCAGAGAACCCGACATCGGATTTTTCATTTGCCAATTTCATGACTTCTTGCGGTAGATTTATGGGATCTTGTAAGGAAAGATCCCCAATTCTTCTTGTTGCGCTGCACATCTTTTTGCCTGTAGGCAATTGCTTGGCCGCACCCAACATTCGGGGATTGCTCTACCTCCATGCAACACGAAGAACACGGAGGCCAATGCTTTTGCACATCGAGGTTTTGAATCAACGGCAGCTGATTTGAAGGGCCTGCAGCTCTGGGTGGACTGGGCACTTAGACCACCCGGCTGGAACCTAAGGGACTTCGGACTTTCAAGGGATGCCCAGTTGACAGAGCCCTGAAACGATACACGTCACATACTTACGTCATGTACATATGCACATCCCGCACCCAGAGACACTTGTACATAAGCCATGGTCAATGCTACTGCTAAAGGTCATCGATTCCCCTATATGGTTCAGTATTTTTAAGGTTTTGAAGATTTCAATTGCGGTAGATGACCGCAGCCTATCAATGGTTCGCAACCATAAAGACAAATCACAGGTGACCTGGCCATGATTCAATACCATTTGCTCTTAGATTCATTTATTCTCAGAATTGGGTAGGTGAGAATCCCAACAAAGACTCGGTTCGAGTCCAAAGGGTACCAGGTTTGACCCACAGCCATATCTGCTAGTGCGGTATCCAGTATACAGTATACATGAAACCCAGAGCTGATGAAGGTAGTCAGGAAAGCCAGCGGTAGCTAGGTGGAGTTTCCCTTTGCTTTAGCAAGGACATTTAGGGGCCTAGGAGATCATTTGCAACAAGAAGCTGCGATACAAGGAAACATGTCCATAGAATTCCCTAAAGCAGTTGTGATAGCTGTTGCATGAACACAGGCCTCACAATTCTTTTCTAGAACAGATGCTAGGACACCGATTTCTGCGCAGTGCTCTGGATGTCAAAGTGATGATACTTGTTCACGATTGTGCCCTACCACTCATGGTGTTCATCCATTGCATGTGCACACGTATCTTCTGGATATATATGCTCATAACCAACATATGGGGTTCCATGCTTAGCTTTCGCCCACCCCACGGGCCTTGAAGTGATGTGCGCTACGATCAAGACACATTCCGCACAAAGACAATACGCACAGACACACCTGGCTGAAGCGCTGTAGGTTGATATTAATACGATATGATATGGTGAGATCAAACCCAATGATCCATCATGAATTGGAACTATCAAATACAGTTGTCTGCCACATGCCCAAAGATGGTATTGTCGGTTATATCCTTAAAGGTTTGGGGATAATTTAAAGAAAATTCAGAGTGAAACAAATACCCACACACATGACATAAACGAATATGTGAGCAACAGCTTTTATTCACACATGAATTGGTTAGTCTTCAGGTGGAAATCGCATGTAAAACGAGGCAGGAACACCTCAAGAACGAGCCCCCAGAACGAGGTAGGAATACTGGAGAACGAGGTAGGAACACCTCTCAATTTCTGTCAATTGAGCCAGACAATAAACAAAATCCATCGTTCATGTATATGTAGATATATACACACATATTTCAGTGCGTACATGTATCTATCGATATATAGGTACATGTAGAGGCCCACGAGCCAGAGACTGTAGAAGTAAATTTGTGTTTTTTCATGGCAATAGATCTTGACGTCTTCTGCCGCATTGGCGTGACCTTGGGGGTTGGACATGAAAAACGACACAACCAGGGCTTCCATTATCGGTGATAAGAATACAATTGGGCATGTCGGGGGAGCTCGCAAGGCAAAGCACAACCAATTTTCAGTGAAAGTAAGATGCATTTGGATGCATGTCGAAGCAGAAATCACGTGCCTGCCCCACAAATAAAAGAACATGCACGTACAATTCCCGGGGCAAGGGATGCACATGTGCATATATGAGCTTACGCAAGAAGCATCTGTTTGCAAGAACCATGAGCCCAAAACTGATTTCAGCTTGCAAGCATGAGGCAGGACAAGACGATTAGCAAGCGAGGTCAGCTTGAACAAGAGAGGTCAAGGGCAAGTGAAATCAAACCATGGGCACATTCTTTCCTGCCCATAGGTACTTCTACCAGGTAACTTCTGCCCTACTTACCAAGCACTGCTTGTATATTTTCTACGGGTTCTTCACCATCAACAGCGTGGTGATTTCTGTTGGGCGATGCTTCTGAAGCTTCCAAGGCCAAGCCAAGCTCCTGGAAGTGCAGGTGATCTCCGAATTGGAGGATGGCATGCACAACCGAGAGCACTTCATCAGTCATGAAATTGTGGGTCTGCGGGTCACATGGCGGTCACACGTTGCATCACGTCGCGCAACGTTTGGGGTTTTGTGTTTTTGCCTTCACGGCGCCATGGCACTAATGAAATCACCAACTGAGTTCCAGGATGACGTCATCTCCATTGCTCAGCTTCAAAGGGATGGTGATGTGCTGACGTTGAAGGACCTTGTTTGGTGAACAGTTATCTCTCTATGATTTTGATACAAAGTCAGACCAGGACATCCATCAAGTGGCCTTGCATGAGAAGTCTGATGGTCCCCAGGCAGTGGCTTGGAATTTGGAAAGAGATCAGTTGAGTGATGTTGAGTGAACTTCAAGAACTCGCCGTTTTTCTTATGCCACACGCTGAATATCTCTGAATACCAGGCCTTACTTGGCCAGCACATCCTCTACGGCAGCGTTGATTTTGTTTGGTTCTCAGTTTGTTTCTCACGCTTCAAAGTGTGTGCATGGCAGTATTGTTGACCATTGAAGGTCGTAAATGGTGAAGACCTGCTTGGCGTACTACATTCTTGCGAAGGTCGGAGTAGTCAGATGATTGGAGTAGCCAAAGCGCCTAATCACCTAAAAGGCTTTAACATCTTGCAACCAGTTTTTGCCCTTCGATTGTTGAGGAAGAAGCCCTTCGACCACAGGCCAACGTGACATTGTTGATGTTGGATGACGACTTTGGTCATTTTTGTCTTTGCAGGAGCTGACCAAGTCCAGCAGCAGGCGTTGGTATTCGTGCTTGAGGCCGGTGGATTTTGCAGTGCCATGTGCACCAGTCGTGACCAGATCTCTCTCAGGATCTGCGTGAAGGTCTTCAGGCTGGTGGCTCCAAGAGGGTAGGAGAACTTCACTGCGGTCAACTGGTGGTTTCTCAAAATAGGGAGCTCAAAAAATGGTTGTTTCTTGATGTTTATTGCTATAGATTAATGGTTGGTATGGGATGATGAGGTGGTACCCCTATTTTGAAGAACCACCAACTGGGATCGGTGATACCATAGGATCCATGTTGCAGCACTGTGCAATGGACATCCAACTGGGTCGCCTTGCGCTTTGCGAATGATGCTGATCTGGTTTCGCAGGTCCACTTATCCCAAGCAGAACGGACAAAGCCTTTGGCATGGGAAACCTGCTCAGAGCTGTAGAGACAATGTTTTATTGCAATTTCATTGTCTCATGGTCTTTGAATCAACTTATCAACCTTTGAAAGTATTCGGCAGCAATGCTGTAGCCAAGGCATTCTCCTTTGAAGTGATGAAAGGCCCTGTTGGCGCCTTGATTTAAAGTGACAATGAAACACTTGGTAAAAATTGCTTAGGAACTTCAGGAAGCCCATCGCGAGCAGGCAAGAGATGGCACAGGATCGTGTGATTTTCAAGACTTGACATTTCTCGACCAGGAGGTGCGGTGCAAATCTTGACGCGAGTGCTGAAGGAGGTCCGTGACGTGGCGTTTTGTGAGTTCCGTGGCGTTCTTCAGACCTCGCGAGGCGAAGTGCTTCAATGAGAATGCCTTGCTGAAGAACCTCCGAAGCTTATCGGCTTGTTCATGGATGTCCCAGCCTCGGCGGCCTTGGAAAGTCACAGACATTGACTTTGAGCAGCCTTCTTTTTCAGCAAGTGCACCTGGTTTCTTTGTTGATTATCATGTGCTGCAGCTTCGATATTTCCTACATGCAAGTGCAAGCAAAAGTCGCCTGTTTGAGGCGTCCCTCTATTCCTAAAGATTAATTTTTATAGTATAGTAGATACATACCAATCTAGGTGCTCGTATGCTGTGTTGAGCAATCCTGCAGATACGAAGTCATAGTGGATGTATACGTGCCATACATAGTGTAAATACCCATCAATGTGTAAATTGTGTTTAAATATACATACATATATACATAGAGACATGCAGTTTTTACATATACCACACGCACACACACACACATTGTGATTAATGTGGTCAATGCATTTGCATATGTATATATATATATATATTTATCATACACATCATTAGTCTACCTTATCTACATATGATTTAAATCAAATGCGTGAAAGACATGAACTTACGTGCAGCACATATGTGTTTTCTACATAGACATGCAGCAACATACACAAAAGCACAGACAGCAAATTTAGACAAAATCCGACTCTCAAGACGCTTGAGACTCTTGATATTCAGATTCCTATGATGTGTACAGGGATTCCAAAGTTCCACTTGAAATCACACCTTCCGCCATGGTTAGCCATGTCTTGGAGCTGTTGCTCCCCGTGTGTTCGTGCCCCCTTGGAAGCTGAAGAAGCACCACTGGTGGCGAAGCTGCAGCATTTCAACGACATGAAACGTTTCCTGAAAGATACCATTTCAGTAGAGATCTACAGTGACATGGAAATGAACATAGAAAATGTTTGAGTGTGAGAAAGGGAACGTAGAAAAAGTTTGGAGTTGGATATGTTATTCGAGCTGAAACACGCTTGAGTCAGCGGTCAGCCTCATGCTTGGGTTTGGGTAGGGGGAGGCACTTGCTGAATCCAAGGACCCCATTTCGAGTTCTCAAGATCCCAAACGGTTCGAGCTGCAGAAGCTTGTACTTGACTTTGAACCTTAGCAGCTAAGAAAGGAGTGTGCAGACATGAAAAAGGATAGTATAATGTTTGAAGGAAGTTTGGAATTCAATTGTCTGACTTATGGAGAGCTGAAGCTGTCAGTCTGTCAGATCAGAGAGAAGATCAAAGATGTGTGTGAGCATGAATGCATATGGCTGCGGCTCAAAATGTAAAGGCCCGATCCATACCCTGGGCCCACATGCAACCCAAACCCCGGATCCATACCAAAGGGCAGGTGATCCAGACCAATCCATACCTTCGGATCAACGCGTCCCGATACATACTGTATCCGTTTTTTGAGCCCTACCATATGAATGCTAGAAGTGCGCGAAATGCCATGTTTTTCAATGTTTTGTGCCCCGGGATGCTGGAAAAGATAGGCTGGTCAAGCGGGCAGTTGCGGAGCTTGGCTGTTCAAGGGACCAACAAATACTGCACCTCGCTGCTGCGAAACGCACATTTGTAAGTCGAAAACGTAAAGAACTGAGGACGTTGTCAGGACACTTCTGGAAGATGAGATGTGCAAAAGGTGTGGAGAAACACACATGTACAAGTCATGATAATGAATGATCATCATCATCATCATCATCATCATCATCATCATCATCATCATCATCATCATCATCATCATCATCATGATCCTCCATACCATCACTTTCCCTTCAACAACTTTCTCTTCCTGTAGTCTATCTAGTTTGGAAATTTCCGCCACCACCTTGTGCCGTTACAACTTCTAGCTGTTATGTGGACTTGTTTCTGGGACTCCTTTGCAGCTGAAGCTTTACTCCTAGGTGAGAGAGGCTTCAAATCCAGGCCTTGATGGAGAGGGAATTTTACCTGCATCAAAGGAGGGCTATGGTCGGCTAGAGCAGAGCGGGAGTGAAACAATTGTCGTCAGATTGGCTGTCATCAAGCATACCATATTCAAGAGCTCTTTATGAGTCTTTACAAGCAGATACTACTAGTACGTAGAGGCTTCCCATAGGTTGAAGGCAAATTGTGGTCAGTCCGGGTTGTTCTCGCATTTTTTTCACATTCAGCCAGTGCTTACGTCCATGTTATCACATGGCTTGTACCTACCTGGGTGCCCTCGAGGCCAGCCGTGCCAAGCGATGAAACTGGGTGGAGCTGGTCTTCAGCAAGTACAATACCAGCTGGTTTCAAACGCGACCAAACTCGACTCTCAGCAGATCTCAGCACTTTGCAGTTGTTTTGGTGGTGCAGTCAAGGTGATTCCTTTTGCCAGTGTGTCATGTGCCAGAGTCATCAAGTTTTGGTTGACTTGTTGTTGAAATATGTTCAAGTGCCTCGTTTAAGTTTCAATAGGCTTGACTTGGCGCTGCTATTGCATGTCAAAGATACAAAAGTGCCCAAAGTGGCGGATGGTACTCCCATCCCCAAAAGCGATCACTTCAAGTGTAGAAACGGTGAGAAATTGCCGGATTGCAACATACCATGCACGGAAATCTCAAGTAAAAAGCTGGACATCAGTCATCAGCAGCTTCAGAAGGGTGGCTTTCAGGAGCTGAAGAGCATCCCCTCCATGGATCTCTTGGTGTGTTGGAACATCAAGGAGAGTGACATTCTGCTGGGCAAAGGTGAGGATGCGGATAGAGCTGACCCATGGCCACATGAGGTCGCTGCTGTGGAGACACAGGCACTGGATATCAGCGATGCCACAAGTGGAGTTTGGCGTTTGGTGTCCAAAAGTCCAAAGGAGAGAGATCGCTTTGTTTGTGCCGTCAAGATCCTGCAGCTCTATCACAGCCTTCAAATACAACTCTCTGAAGAGCGGTTTTCTACTCCAAAGCAGAGTGAGATGGAGGGTTATGGGCAAGGTGGATTGCTACTGTGGGATGCTCAGTGATTTGTTTACAGCTGAACGCAAACTCGTTTCAAGAACAGAGACATTTGCACACGTCAGAAGCAAGCGCTGAACCAAGGCCACCTACAAGCAGTCCAGCCACGTCGTTGGTATCTCCCTTTGCTCAAAAAGCACCTGCACCGCCTCCAACACCACTGAAGCTGCAGTTCCCTGGAAGCGGGGATCATGGTTTGTAGATGCATGCACCTTGGAAACGGCCACCTTGTTTGACTGTTTGAAGCGTTTACCAATGTGGTCAGCCCTGCCGCGGCACTAAATCAGAGCGGGCAAGGCTCACTGCCAGGAAAAAAGGGTCGTGCCGCGAGCAGACTCGATTTGAGATCAAGGGTTCCTGAGGTGAGCCACATCAAAAAGTCTCAAGTAAAGAGTTGGATTCAGTTAGATATTCTCATTGATTCTAATAGAATCAAGAAGGAGTTAGATATTCTCATTGATTTTAATAGAATCAAGAAGGAGTTAGATGTTCTCATTGATTCTATCAGTTGATTCTTTGAGACTCGCATTCTTCTGGTTCTCAGACTGCAGATTGCTCGGACGTTGTTGGAGATGTGCTGAGGCACCTCTATCCAACCTATGTCCTCCACACAGCGTAGACTCCTCAGTCAATCGTCAAACTGCGTTATGATGTGACTAGGAAACATTCAAAAAGGATGTACAGTCAATCTTTGGAAACATGCTCAACCATTGAGGGTCTTGTAACTTCTCTTAGGTGTCTGTTGGTTAGCAAAGCTGAGGCAAATGGAAGGTGCTGATGATCAGAAACTGCTGCTGTGGATGGATTCCATCCGCTCTACTGCGAGCCCGGGCCTAGGTAACCTGACTTTTTTCTCGTCTATCCCTGCTATTGTTGCTCCGTGATCGTTGTGCATCGCCCTATCAAAACACCATTGTTAATACGATTCTTATGATCAGTAAGAAAATCTAAGCCACACCTGATGCAGATCCAAATGGCCCGAAAGCGACTGGTTAGTGGTGACTCTGATGATTCTTCTCTAATTACGCATCTCAAATGATGTTGACCACTCCGATGTCATTGTGAACTGTTAATTTCTTAATCATTGATCTTGAATCAATTCTCTCGAACAGTGATTAAAAGTATTAATAGTATTAGTCACAACTATTGATTGTCAAATTGATTCAGCATAGTGACTTAACAGTTCTATAGTTATTACCACAACATACCACTACTGTAAATCTTAATCTACTATATTCTACCATATATTCTACCATTAGTAATAGATTTCTCTCTGTTCTCAATCTTCATAGTGGTGACCGGCCCGAGGGGCTCGTCCAAGGCCTAGACCTTCGCTTCCTAGACGTGTCCGAGGACTTCGAGCGAGTGGAAATGGGAGATTCAAAGGCGCCAGGGCCGTGGCATGGCCGTGGCATGGCCGTGGCATGGCCGTGGCATGTCAATGGACTGGACGTAGCCATGAGTATAGGGGGCTGATGACCCATGAGTAAGAGATATGACATACAACTGGAGTATGGTTGTTTGACAGATATACTTAGATGCATATGCTTAGCACATGGAGGACAACTCTGTAGTATATGAGTAGTATGACATAACAAACAGAAATGGGACACAAACAGAGTACTATGGGACCGTGGAGATTGCTGCCCACAAAAGAATCCACCAGAGTAGGGACGCAACATAACAGAAAAGGAATTCTAGTTGTTTTCAGTGCACGTATTGCCAGGGTGGATTGTGATGTCCTTGAGGTACCACTTCCAAATAGAACAACCAAACTTGTGGGTTTGCTGAAAGGCTCACATTTGTGCTCTGCAAATTTTGGAACCTCTCGGTTTGCGGTAAGTCGGGATAAGCCAAACAGTAATCACTGACTGGACTTCACCTTCTCCTGGTAGGCAGGAAGATGCTGATGGCTTTTAGCTGATGAACCACCACAAACCTAGCGCAATCGATGCCAGGTGAAACTTGACGAGCATGACATGCCCTGGACTTGGGACCACTTGAGCACTTGCCACCGGAGCACTGGTTGCCCAAGTTGAGGAGTGACCTCTGAGAATTAGAGCTCCTTCTTCACTCCTTTCATTCATTTCCATTCCTTTCAATTCCTTTCCATTTATTTCCGTTCATCTCAATTCACCTCCAGTCTTCTCAATTCATTTCAGTTCATCTGAATTCCTTTGCATTCATTTCCATTCATTTCTATTCATCTCAATTCATCTCCAGTCATCTCAATTCATTTCCATTCATCTCAATTCATCTCAATTTATCTCAATTTATTTTAGTTCATTTGAATCTATTTCAATTCATGCAGTCAAAACCTAGTTGTCTTGGTCAAAGCCTTCCAAGGTTGTGGCTGGACTCCACTTTGCCCAACTCTCCAGAGATCCGCAAGACAAAACCTCGACGCCATCAGGCAAATTGGATGAATTTTCTATATTTTTCTATGATATTCTATCACATACTATATGATGATCATCAATAGGAACTATATGGAACTATTTTCAATGGTATCATATACTAGTATTTTTTCATATACTAGTATTTCTATCATATACTAGGATACTCGTGGTGATTGATCATTAACAATGATGATGATTGCTGAACTCCGGGCCCTGCGCACAACTTGTGTTCGATTTCTATGGATTTCAATGCCTCGTTGATTCGGATCAGGCTGGATATCGGCACATGTGCCGGTTCCAGAGCTCCACTGTGTTGGAATTACCAGCGTTCCAGCAAATGTAGTGGCCCAAGCAGCCACCAAATCACTGAGAAACTGCGGCCTTTGACTGATGAAAGTTGGTGAACCGTTGTGTTGCCAAGGCGCTATTTGCTACATCTAGATTCGGACGCTACATTTCATTGTCAAGGCCTGGCATCAATGACTTTGGATCGTTGGTCTCCTTTCACTCCAACGACTCATTTTCGTGGTATGTATTTTCACCCCTTTCTCAGCGATCTGTCCAGGATCATCGTCTCCGGATCCCTTCAAGGACTGAACACATTTTGGAAAACTTGCCTTGCTGAAGAGACTCCGACAGCATCGTCGTGTACCTTTGACCACAATGCACATATCCCAAGCTCGCCCCCAGGAGATGGCTCGCGGAGACTATGTCTATGGGTCGAGTTCCTCGATCGTCGGGTGGTTCACAGATGTTCACAGTCACTTCCCACATGCAAGAAACAGTTGAGCTCACATGTTTTCACTTTTTTCTAGGGCTGTGTGCAAATTTGCTGTTTTATCAAGAAACTTGAAACTCGAGCCTTGAGCCTAGGCTTTTCGAGGTTGGCCTGGAAGACCCTGGATGTACCAAAGGGTGGCTTGACGAAACCAAGCAGTTGATTCTCATGAGTGTCCTGATCCAACTCAGTGGCTCAGGTGGTCAAACTTTCTAAAAGAGTCGCGACCTCTGTGGAGAGTGAGACAAGGACTGTGACGGGACGTGAGTCTTGAGGTGGGGCCTGCTGAATGATGTTGAGCCAAGACCTCAACCAGTTTGAGGGGCAGGGATTTTCCAAACAGAGGATGGTACCGATTGCGAACCTACTGAGGCTGCCAAACCCAGTAGCTGCCCTCTCAACTGCGGGCAAAAGCATCAAGCTCCTGGCCAAAGCCTTGGAGAAATTGCCTGTTTGAGTCTGACTTGTGATCAGTTGCTCCAGGATACCAGCAACGATACCGAGAAGATGGTTGAAGTTCCTTTGGACTCTCTGTCCCTGACCTGGGGAACTGCTTGGGAGGCAGGGGAACGTCACCACGCCGAGAAACCAGTGCATGGCAGCATCACATAGGTACTTGATCTGGACTTCTTCACCTCTTCAGACGTGATGCACTTCACGAAACGGGTATTCCTTGACTTGTTTGGTGGGGGCCAACATTTCGGGGCCGACATTTTGGAATTGAATTCCTGTGGCAGGTGGAGGCAATATTGGGTCACTACAGGTTTCATCCTCAGAGATTATGAACCATTGAGGTACCCATCATCGCCCACCCTGAGATGGTAGATGGTATGGGTTGAACTCATGCAGGTCTCCGCAAAGAAACCTAGCTGGCACACAAGAATATGGTGGTTTCTCCAAATAGGGACCCCAAAAATGGCTGGTTTATTACTATACATGGTTGATCTGGGATGATTTGGGGGTACCCCTATGACTTGAGAAACCACCGTATAGCTACACCCTGAGGCTTTCGATTGTGTAAAAAAGCTTGTCCCGAAAAGCCGTTGACGACGGTTGACCCGATGATCACAGCCTTCCGACAGCATTCGATTTTGTGTGTGGCACATGAGCGGTTTGTCCAAGCACCCACATCAAAGTGAATGTATCTTGAGGTGATGTTGGATCTAGTACCCCTTAATATCCCTCAATTATATGAATCCAATTTGACTTCAAATGTTTGTTCCAAAAGCCTGGGGACATGCTAGGCGCATGTCATGCCCAAGTCGGGCCAATACGGGCCCGATTTGGAATCTCTTCACAGGTCAATGTGAGTTCAATTCCATTGATGGCCGAATCCTGGATCGCTATTCTTTCTGCCCTTGAAAGACCAACATACAGATGTAGATGTTCTTTTTCTACGATCAGGATGTTGGGCTGATTCACAAGAGGCTTTTTCCCTGAAGTCAAGTGGCCCTCGGAAAGACTTTGATGTTGCACAGCCAGGTGAATGGTGGATGCAATCACCACAATGAATCATTGTCCATTGTTGTCATTTGTTGTCGGGGTGGGAACTTGCGGATTTTCGATCTTCTTTAGCTTCTCTTTTTCTTTCACTGTTAAATAGATGACGGCTCAATATTTACGACATTACACCACAGCTCCAATGAGTTTTTTGCTAAGAAGTATTTCCGCCAAATTCCTACAAGGTTGTTTCTAGGGTTTCCCACCATCCCGACCGTTCCTCCACATGCTTTGGACCTTCCGTGTGGATTTTGGCACAGTGATGTTTTGCAGCAAGACTCCTCGGATTTGCTCCACCTTGAAGCTACAAAGATGTTACCACCGGGTTTCTGTGCTGTGCCAATGGCACTGTGATGTGCCACTAACGGTGCCGAGGTACCTTTGGGGCGATCACCTGGTCCGTGCATATCAGGCAGATGGGACGAAGACTCGTAGCAAACCCGCAGGATCAGCGTGCTGCCAGGTGTTGTTGCACGCTTCGTGGGAACGTGTACGTTGCTTCGATGCCAGTGAATTGCCGGGCAGGTGTGCGGGGCAAACTGGTAGTAAACCAAAACTGGTCACCTTGAACATTTGACATCATTTTTGTTCATTTTCGGCTTTGTGGATGCATTCATTCGTGCGGATTCATGTCACATTTGGAAATTCATATAGTCAAGTAAATTTAAAGAATGACTTCATCATTTTCTGCGGGATTTGTCAGAATTTGGATCGATTCAGCTTAGCAGGAATTGCAATTGCGGCTTTGTGGTGTACCATGTCAATAAAATTTAGGATTCTTTGTAAAGTTTGCGGATGAATTGTGATGATTGCTCATCACTGACAATCAACATCCAATGACTGATACCTCAAGTGAACCAATGATTTTATCAAGAGAAATGCGCTGTGAATGATGAATGACACAAACGTTGTGCTGGGAGCATAGAAAGTGGAGCACATAAAGTGGCTTGCTTCCGATGACAATTGCACAAGCATCCAAGCACCGCTGTACCATCCCTGGATCCCTGCAGTCATGGCTGCTCAGCAGAGAACCAGTTCGACCCAGAGGCGGCCGGATCTCCTTGCGCGGGCTTTGATTGGGCCTCACATTCTTGTCCTGGCCATGCCATGCTATGCCTAGTGTTTGCTATGCCTCTTTCACAGTGCCTTGTTATCACCTCTTTGACAGCAAAAGTCATGTCAGTGTCAGTGAAAACTCCGGGTCTTGAAGCCCGAACATGGAGATGGCTCTGCATGTGTATTACCTATGCGTATGTGATGTGTATGGATACATAAACGTAAATTATAGACATGCTATATACGCTATTTATATACATACATACAACATCACGGTACAGATTCTTAAGGCTTACCAGTACCATGATTTTAGGGAAAACCAGTGCTTGTGATATCCTCCCATCGATTCTTGTGCCAGGTTGCTAAGGGCGAAGACTGGCACTATATATACAGTGTCGTGGATGACGTAAGTTGCCTGGTGCTTATGACTTTAACTTGCTGAAGCAGCGAAGGGATTCTGAAGGACAAGTGAATGACAAGTCTAAGTGGCTTGAAAGGAACAGAAGATTTGTGGAACACACTGAATTCAGGTCCACATTTGTGGAGTGATGTAGGTTTGAAGAGCCCAAAACTCAGATGTGACCTCTCAAGAGACAAGCACCATGAAGCTACCAAGATGAGGTGCGACGTGGCCCGGTGGTCCTGGAAGTGGGACCGGGGCGCCGAAGACATCACTGATGGCTTTCTGTGCTGGCTGCAGTGGCTGCAGTGGCTGGCAGGACTTCACCAGTGGAGTGCCTCAGATTATGCAACCAGCAGCCTGATTGCCAGGCATGGCATGGCAATGGGATTCGGCAAACAAAGCATCACCTCAGACCTGGCAGACAAAGATCTGCGCATTCTGCGTCCTTGCGAGGGCTTCGATTTCGTGTATCGGGACAGCCTTCGTGACGCGGACTGTGTGCTCCGCAGTGAACGTGCGGACGATAAGGCGCGGAGATTTCTGAACTCCACGGGCCCACAGAATTGCGGACAACACCATGGGTGATTCATCGAAAGAACCCATTTGGGGATCGACGTCCAGACGAGCAGATGATAAGTCGTTGTATACACGTCAGTTGAACCTGTTGTGTACAGTTGATCATGAAAGCTGCCTGTTTGCATGCTTCTAATCTGTTTTTGTTCCTGTCTCCATGCTATAAGTTTCCAACCTCCCTCATGTTTGTAGGCTCGTGGTATGCTTTGCATGCTTCTTCTTCCTCCTGATCTATGATTTTGGCATGCTTCTTCCGCTGCTTCTTCTTCAAGCCTCTACACTGCTGATGTTTTTCTTCTTCTTCTTCTTCTTCTTCTTCTTCTCTGCATGTTTTGGGTGTGCTGGTCGTTCTGTATGTCTGTATGCTTTTGGCATGCTATCAGAATGCTTCTGGCATGCTTCTACTTCTTGTATTGCCGCATCGCAGAAAGAGGCCTTCACGTGATCAGACACCGATAAGAAGCATACTGTAACAAAACAAACAGAGAGGAAAAAGAAACATACCAGCAACATAGAGACGAAAAGGAAAACATACGTAGGTATGACAGGCATGCACACAGCCAGAAGAAGAAGGG
Source organism: Symbiodinium kawagutii (assembly GCA_009767595.1). Taxonomy (NCBI): domain Eukaryota; class Dinophyceae; order Suessiales; family Symbiodiniaceae; genus Symbiodinium; species Symbiodinium kawagutii. The sequence goes on from VSDK01013818.1 coordinate 88,310, forward strand.
GAAGCAAAAGAAGAAGAAGAAGAAGAAGAAGAAGAAGAAGAAGAAGAAGAAGAAGAAGAAAAAGAAGAAGAAGAAGAAGAAGGAGAAGAAGAGGAGGAACCAAAAGAAGAAGAAGGAGGAGGAGAAGAAGAGAAGCAGCAGAACAAGAAAAAGAACCGAAGAAGGAGGAGAAGAGAAGAAAAAAAGAAGAAGCGAAGGAGGAAAAGAACAAAAAGAAGAAAGATAGCAAGAAGAAGAACACGAAGAAGACCAGAAGAAAAAGAAAAACAAGAAGAAAGATAAGAACAATAGAAAACGGAGAATAACAAAAATGAAATAAATAAGAAGAAACAAATGAACATGACAATGAAGAAGGAGTAGAAGGAGAAGGAGAAGGGGAGAAGAAACACAACAAAAAAAACATGAAGAAGAAGGAGGAGAAGAGAGAAGAACAATGAGAAGAAGAAATTAAAAAACGTAAAAACTTACCAAGAAGAAGGGAAGAAGAAGGAGAAGAAGAAGGAGAAGAAGAAGGAGAAGAAGAAGGAGAAGAAGAAGGAGAAGAAGAAGGAGAAGAAGAAGGAGAAGAAGAAGGAGAAGAAGAAGGAGAAGAAGAAGGAGAAGAAGAAGGAGAAGAAGAAGGAGAAGAAGAAGGAGAAGAAGAAGGAGAAGAAGAAGGAGAAGAAGAAGGAGAAGAAGAAGGAGAAGAAGAAGGAGAAGAAGAAGGAGAAGAAGAAGGAGAAGAAGAAGGAGAAGAAGAAGGAGAAGAAGAAGGAGAAGAAGAAGGAGAAGAAGAAGGAGAAGAAGAAGGAGAAGAAGAAGGAGAAGAAGAAGGAGAAGAAGAAGGAGAAGAAGAAGGAGAAGAAGAAGGAGAAGAAGAAGGAGAAGAAGAAGGAGAAGAAGAAGGAGAAGAAGAAGGAGAAGAAGAAGGAGAAGAAGAAGGAGAAGAAGAAGGAGAAGAAGAAGGAGAAGAAGAAGGAGAAGAAGAAGGAGAAGAAGAAGGAGAAGAAGAAGGAGAAGAAGAAGGAGAAGAAGAAGGAGAAGAAGAAGGAGAAGAAGAAGGAGAAGAAGAAGGAGAAGAAGAAGGAGAAGAAGAAGGAGAAGAAGAAGGAGAAGAAGAAGGAGAAGAAGAAGGAGAAGAAGAAGGAGAAGAAGAAGGAGAAGAAGAAGGAGAAGAAGAAGGAGAAGAAGAAGGAGAAGAAGAAGGAGAAGAAGAAGGAGAAGAAGAAGGAGAAGAAGAAGGAGAAGAAGAAGGAGAAGAAGAAGGAGAAGAAGAAGGAGAAGAAGAAGGAGAAGAAGAAGGAGAAGAAGAAGGAGAAGAAGAAGGAGAAGAAGAAGGAGAAGAAGAAGGAGAAGAAGAAGGAGAAGAAGAAGGAGAAGAAGAAGGAGAAGAAGAAGGAGAAGAAGAAGGAGAAGAAGAAGGAGAAGAAGAAGGAGAAGAAGAAGGAGAAGAAGAAGGAGAAGAAGAAGGAGAAACATACCAGGAGGATACACAGCATACGGCTGGAGCTTTTAAGCCCTTGGCGGAAATGGCGCGGATCATTTTTTATCATTTGATGATCGGTTAAGTCTGAGCCACCGCACCATATGGTCACCACATGGCACCAATGTGCAGCGCTTCTTAGTGCGGCGTGGCGACAGGAATGTCTTTCTGGTGGAGTTGAAGGTGCTGCAATGGAGCCATGGCATCAAATCCTGGAGACTCACTTGGTGACCAAGGCGATGCCTTGGGGATGGACATTATCACTGCATCCAACTTCATAGAAGTTATGTGGTTTGTCATGTGGTTTATTGGGATAACAAGGACATTCAAGGTTGGCTTGCAAACGATTTGAGGGACTTGCGTGGTATATGATGTCATGTTTTTTTTCTTCTTAGCCATGCAGTTTGGCGTGACTTTTGTGGCTTTGTGCTCTTTCGGCCTGCATTTGACATGTGTTTTTTACTTTTTGAGGCTTTTGACACTTGACATTGCGTCTTAGATTCTGTGTCTTCTGTGGCCTCTTGGCTTGCCTCTATTTGTTTTGGTATTTGTAGCTTTGTAGAGCGCCTCTTTCTTCGGAGCTTGTTGCGCTTCATTTTTGGTGGCTGCGACATTGGGCTTCTGTGGCTGCATGGCTTCCCTTTTGTGCCAAAGGCTTTCCTTGGCTGCTTGGTTTCCAAAGTCCCTCCACATGGAGGACGTAACAAGAAAAATCCAGGCATTTGCTGCTAGCAAGTTGTTTTGAAGATTGATGACAGTAAGCTAAAGTTGGTGCCAAGTAGAGTCCCAGTACTATTTCCCTGCTTGGCAGCTGTGACATTAGCGCCTAGATTGGCACTAGTACTTACCTTGCCAGTGCCTCTCAATGTGGTTGTCATTCTTGCAGATTCTTCGCCGTGATGGTTGCCAGCCTACTTTGAATAAAATCTAAGCGCCCGCCACTTGCTCTAGATGGGAAAGAGAGTTGCCCCAAACAACTGATTTGCAACGACCATGAAGCGTCCAGCTGAGAAAAGGTTTTGGGTGCGGATTGCTTGTCACAAAAGAGGTCGGAGCTGCCAATCGCTATGAGCTGATTGAAAAGATGGTGGAGAGGCGGGATTCAAACTGCAACAGTTGTGGATGGGCATTACAAGCTGCCAAGATGGAGCACCTAGAACTGAGCTGTCAACATGGCTAGTCATCTTGACAACCCACGATCTCTCCTTCTTTTGTGCTTGGGGACAATGCTGCACGGCGTATGGGAAGGCATATGAACTGCAGTGAATGGCGAGAGGCCGGCTGAATTAGCCTTGAAGACAAACTGATGGGAAGCTTTTGATTGTGCTCTTTGTGGAAGTGCAAACGCTGCTGAATTTGACAACCAGCTGGTGCCCGGCAAAGAAGGACTGGCTCTAGATGCTCCACTTGCTCCCTTCAAAGTGCAAGACTTTGCCCATCTTTGCCCCTTTCGTATTTTTCGTCCAGGAACTTGTTGAGAAAATCCGCTCTCAAGCGGAGAGCATCTCGATGCAAGACTTGCCGTGAGCGCGGAGATCGCTGCTGAACAGGCTGGCTGAACTGCCGGCGTTCTGCCGCAGCCACGGACTTTGAAAAGCCAGCCTTGTTTTCTGGTCAGACTGGTATTCCAATGGTATTAATGTAATGAAATTGTGCAAAACCTGTAGTAAGTCTGTACTACATGGTCACACTGTGTTGTCTGAATCTTCCAGTAATGGGTGAATTGCGTCCCATTTCAAATGAGCTGCACGCATTTCTATAAAGCTGCACAAGCCGGAACTGCATCGGGGGGGACGGATGGACAACTGCAGTGTTTGATCTAGTCATTGGTTCAGAACATGCGCTGCGCGACCCAATGCTTTGCCGAAACTTGTCAAGTTTATTGGAAAACATCGATGCAGGCTGTTGAGAACATTGAAGGGCTGGAGTAGGAGCATGATGGGAGGCATGGGGCGTTGGCAGGCATTGTAGCTCCACATGTAAGATCAATATGAATATGTTGGAGAACTTCTTCTTTGTCACATGGGAATTACAATGGAAACTGTCGGATTTTTAGAGGCTTTTGACGCTTTTGATTTGGCACTGTGTTCACGCGTTCACAGGGATAGAACATGATGGAACGAGAGGACAAGAACTTGGAATGGGAGAAGCCCCAACAAGTGGTGACCCATGTGACTCCAAGTGACAAATACTCCCTTGAGAAATTCATGGAGCAATGTTACAGGATTTCGTTTGGTTTCTGCCTTTATTGGATGAAGTCTTGTAAGTTGACAAAGGACGCGGTTAACAAAAAATGTGTTGCACTCCTAATTTGGTACACTTATCTGTGATGCCTGTGGCGAGCATGGGTGGGCCAGAAGTGGGGTCACTGAGCGGTCTCTTAGACATCTTGGTCAGATCCAATCATTACCCCATGTTTCATGTCAGGTGCAAAGAAGTCGGTGGTCCACGACCTTCAGGCAGGACAACGGCTGCTAAATATTTGCATGGTAACAGGACGTTTTGCAGCTAGCTTTCCATTTCTTTCGTCAGGCAAAGGCTGGAATTGTGGTGGCTGAAACATGGTGAAACCTTTGCCTTCTAAAGCAATTTCGGCTGAAGCACTTTGGATCTCTGGGGTGGTGGGAGTACGAAACCTGCAGGTATGGATCTGCAGCTTCTCTATCACAACACTTTCATCACAGTTGAGGAACCGAATCGAAGTGAATTTCCTGCTCGGCGTTCAAAGAGCCTGCCTGAGCTTCCAAGGAATTCACCGAGAGTCGAAGCTCAGGTCAGAGAAAAGGAACTGGCAGACTACGTGGCCAGACTTGCTGGAAATGTTGCGAACATTTATGGACAGAGCAACAAAATACAGCATACAGAGCAGGAAGAAACAGCGGACATTGCCAAAGCTGATGCCTCTACAGATTCAACTGCAGATCTTCCGAGTAGGGGAAGCATGGGACACCCAGATATATGTCGTCGTCCCTGCGTCTACTTTCGGTCTGGCAGCTGTGAGCATGGCAGCTCTTGTGGCTTTTGCCACATGGAACATGATATGAGGCTCCCGAAGTTAGACAAGAAACAACGCGAGCTGATTCGAAGCTTCAAAAAGACAGAAGTGCTTTCACTCATGTTGCGCTACCTCCGGTTGGTCTCCGCTCAGCAGGGTTTTGAGCTCCAGGCTTCCGAGATCCTCGAGCTTGTTGAGCACGAAGTCCTTGCTGAGTGTCAAGATCCTGAGGCACCTTTGGCGATTCCAGAAAAAATGTTCAAAAGGCTCCACAAAACTTTGATTCGAATGCACTTCGCTGGCATCGTGGGTTTAGCATCCAAAGAGCAAATCGGTAGTCTAAGAGAGGACTTAGCCGATGCATTGGAGAGGCTGCGTATTGTAGCGCCTCAGAGCCGGATACAGCCGCAGGAATAGAAGAGTGTTTGGTCGCTATGTGACACCATTTCAGCATCATGCCTCAGCCTTGTAGAGTATATATGTATATATATATATATATCATGAGTAGATGGTAATGATAGTATGCTGTACTATAGCCCACGCATGCTCAAGCCACAGAGAACTCGACAGACACTCTTT
>VSDK01013818.1:93355-143201 GCA_009767595.1 Symbiodinium kawagutii
GAGAGAGCTCGCCAGACCCTCTTTCGACTTTTGGCACCTTTTGTCCAAGTGCTGGGCAAGTCGTAAGAACAAGGTTGCAGTTCTTGCCTAGTTATGTGTATTAAGCAGTCGCTTAATGCTCATGCTATGCCATCAGTTGGCACCCCTGGCTGTTGAAACCCTGCGCAAATCTCTCCTGATTCTGTCACGGAAAGATTCTGCAAAAGGGGCTGATGGTATCACATGTATCACATCACTGTTGTTTTCCATCAGGGTTTCAACGACCAAACCCAGCCGAAGCGCTGCTGGGATGTCTTGTAGTGTATGCAGAGGACTTCTCTGTGATCGCCCGGTGTCTGCACGTTGCTGTGATGTCATATCGCGAACGGCAGTGTACGATCGGATGTTCGAACGGAGAAAGTATGCCATTTTGAATTCAGAGCTGCATGCAATTTGCACTGCGCATATCACTTGCTGCTGGTGTTTTTGCCGCTGGACTGCGGAGCTTGCCTTTGAATGCTCCAGCCTGTCTGTCAGCCCTTGAATCCCTCTGAATAGAAAATGCATCACCAGTGGATTCACCTAAGCTGCTTTTCTCTTTGCTGACATGCGGGCAGCTCTTCATGTCATGCTGCCTCCAGAGATATTGTTCAGACTGGTTCTCTGCTGGCTTGGCAATTTTCATTCTGTATTTCTTTCAGGACTTAAAAACTGTCCAAGACTGCTACAGAGGGACCTTTTTGTCCATAAACCTCTAGCACTGGCAGAAGTCAAAAATCCATCATGCCAAAGGTGCGGGGCGATTCCTGATTCTGCGGATACGCATGTCTCTCCTAGCTGGTGGTCCTCAAGTTCATTTTACGGAAGAGTCATTTTGCTGGAAATGAATCTCCTAGAAACAAAGGTTGGAAGTTGAATGAAGTTGGGCTGCACACATGTCATGACTGGCGCTGTAGCGTAAGCTGAGCCCAATCATTGTTCGCACCATGCAGGCCATGAACGTTGTCGACTTTGTGGCACTCAGACTCAGCAAAAAAGAATTGCTGGTGGCACTCTCGCTGGTGGCATGCAAGAGGTGGTGTTGGTGCAACAGGAATCAGATTTTTGTTTATTTTTGCATGTATTTGCAATTTGCAAGATTTCGTTTGGCTGAAATTCACGAGGCTCAAACGGGACAGGTTACAGGTCTACACACCGACACACACACACACACACACAAAAGTTTGCAGACAACGGCAAAGCTCACATATGCCAAGCGTCTACTGTATCAAATTTTATGACTTCAAATCTGTATCAAGCGCATATGCATTGACGCCTTACATGCTTTCGCTGCAGCCAAAGCGCTGCTTCACCTTTCCAAGGCACAGGTGCTACAGATGGCACAGCAGTTGCTAGTTACTTAAAGAATCCAAGAGTCCGGAGGAGTCCTGAGCCCTCGTGAGCGCCAGGAATGGAGGATTTATCTCATGAGGATACCTTCAACCAGGTCACTTGAAAAGCACAACGGGGCTCAAAAAGGGAGAAGATTGAAGATAATTCGCATTGCCATGTGGTCAAAATGTTTCACCATGGCTCATCACCTAAAATATGCTTGGCTTCCCACAGAAATGTGTGCGGATCATGCAGAATTGCTTGCGAAATGCTTGCAGTTTGCAAGGTAACTATGACTTGGGATGGTGGTTGGTTCCTCAGCGTGTGATGCATGTGATGGTGAGTCGCACTGCAGCGTTGAGGATGGAGTGTCTCTCCATCGCGGCCGGTGCAGATGAGTGTTGCTGAAACTTGGCGAGCGATTTGGGGTTGTGCTGTTTCCATCCTGCCATTCTCACAACCAACCAGTGAATAACCTTAGGAATCCTTAGGAATCCCCCGAAATGTGCCAGAACTAGATGCCGAGGACATCCTCGGCAACCATGTGATGCAGGCAAAGTTGTATGAGGCCGCAGAGAAACCTGATCAAATGTTGAAAGTTTGCATAGCGCCTGGCAAACCCTGCTCCAAGCTGCTCCAAAGCCGCCGTCGAAACGCTAGGCAGCACTCTCAGCATCATCGAAGATCGAAGATGTGAGGCTACGGCAGATCTCAGAAGCATCGAGTGATACCTTTTCGTCATCGTTTCATTTGTTGGCAATTTTTTCACAGGGCATCTCTGGGAGCTGCCAACGACGCCCTTACCACCAGTGCAACTATGGAGTTGCTTCGAAGCACTTTGGATCATTTCTTTTCTTAACCACACTTCTTTCCCATACAGTGCGATGAACCATTTCGTCTTACTGTACTTCCATATTCCTTTATATTTGTTCTTAAAACATGTCCGGTTTGATCTTTTGATGGATCTTTTGATCTCGTTCTTGAAGAAGGATCATAAAAGGATCTAGGTGGTGCATTGTCGAACCGGCTAAAGCTCAAATGTGTTTATTCTTATACTCTTTGTGCAGCAACATTGACAGCCTTCAGACAGTGACCTGAGCCGAGTAGCAGAACTGAAGTAAAGATGCAAACGTTCCAAAATAAAATCAAAGGCATTCTTTGATCCAAACCGTTTAATGTTGACCAACACTATCACATCTGATGTCTATCTCCCACCTTTATTTTCTACCCTGGTTGCAACACCAATGGTTTCGTATGGCACCAGGTGGCACCAGGTGACACAAGGTGACACAAGGGCCACAAACGAGCCGAGGTCCAGCGCTCCAATCTGTCCGAACGTTTGTGCTTTGCTCCAGGCCGGATCCACAGCGGGATCCACCGCCGGATCCACGGGGACTCCCAGCGTCGAGCAGCCAGGCCCTGGCATTGCCACAGTGGCGCGCCATGCCCAGCCACGTTCGGTGGGATAGAAGAGCCAAGGCCAGCAGGTGGACCCCTATAGTCCATGGGGTCATCAGGTTTTTGTCGGTCACAATGCTGGATGAATTGACAGTGCTTGGACTTGAAAGACAGTGTGTAGCTGTATAATGAGGTACTAGTGTGAGGTACTTCTCAAGGAGGATCACCACTCGGGACGCATTTTCGCTCGTTTTCCTTTGCTGCCAGGGCAACTTCTTCTTGGAAATGCCTACAGCTGGTCAGGCTGATGAGGGTAGCGCACAGGTCTCCGAGATCTCCAAAGAGACATCCGTTTGACCTCACATAGCGCTCCAAAAACTGCACCAGCAATGCAACAAGAACCGACTCTGAGGAAAGCACTGAAGAGATGACACCAGAACCGACTCCAACGACGAACACACACCGGAAACACGTGGAATGCGTTTTGCATCGCGATATCTTCCTGGCGGCTCAAGCCAGAATTGTACATAGCTGGGGAGTTGCTCCCACACGGCCTTCTCGGGTCCGAGCATCAACGCTAACTATCTAATGCTATACATTACATGTAAAAATCTATATAATTATATATGATTAAATCGATCATATATACGATATATATATATATATAGATAGAATACTTATGGATTTTTTTGTGAATCCTGGAATCGGTAGTTGTCATTGTGAGAGTCTGGGCTTTGTTCGCTGCAAAGGTCTAAGGACTTGGTCGATTGCACAGGAAAGGTTGGTTTTGCAAAGCTTTTATTGATGGTTTTGTTCCCACGCGCGAGAGCCATTGGACCTCAGAGGAGAGGGATTTTTCAGTCGCAGCAAGAGAGACATAAGCCATGATCAAGGTTATGATCAATGGTCATTAAACATCCATGGCAGGGACGGCTATTCAACTGGCTAATTGGGATTGCGTCAGCCAGGGTACACATGGTCACACACACACACACAGACACACAATTCGGCACTTCTGCTGCTTTCGATCTTCTCTACCGGATGACAGGACACAGGCTGAGCCAAGATGTTGGATGTGAGTGAGGACCGGTCTTTGGTGTTCATATAGCACCATGCTCGACCATGCTGGAATAATTTGGTCAGTTTTTCCATCATAAGTGCTGGATCACCATGCTGGATCACCATGTTGGATCACCATGCTGGAATGATTTGGTCAGCGTTGACCTTTTTGCTATCTTTTTGCATCATGAGCTGCGCTGATTCTTACTCCGGTCTCGAGTCGGTGGGGTCGTTTCTGACAGGAGAAAGCCACTGATTGGACGTCTCCAAAAAATCGGGAGGCAGCTGGAAACTATGTTTGACTGATAGATATGCTGAAATACTATCAGACCTGCCACAATATGGCTTTGACAAGGTGACAAGAGCACGCTAAGACCTTGAATATAATTTCTGCTTTGCAGAAACACCAAAACAGAAATCTTTCAAACGGGGCTTCTTTCTAGGGCGAGGAACCCTCCTGGCTGGAGAGCGTGCCAACGGCAGTCCCGTGGTATGTGGACCACTCAGTTTTCGGCGGCAACTGGAATGTTTTGGGCAGTTTCTGGACATATGTGCCCTGGCTTTGTTCCTCTTTCAGGATCAAGCACAGCTGCCACAGCTGCCCTACTGGACAAATGCGGACGAGACACAAGATCATGTGGATCAAGACTTAGTTTCAACATGTTTCAACTGTAAATGAATCGGTCTTTTGAAGTGAAAAGATCAATTATACGGGCAAGCCGCTTGCAAGCCTTTTTCATCGAGTCAGGACACAATTTTGGAGTTCCACGTCCTTCCATGCGCAGACTTTCAGCGAGGATTCTGCGCCAAGCATGGGGCTAGGGGAAAGGCCGGCTCAGTGCCACTAAGCAAAAGCTTGCCTGACTTGTTCAATTATTTCATGCTTTCAGATGCTTTCAGATGCTTTCAGATGCTTTCAGATGCTTTCAGATGCTTTCAGATGCCTTCAGATGCTTTCAGATGCTTTCAGATGCTTTCACATGCTTTCAGATGCTTTCAGGGAAACCAATGCCGCTGCTATCACTTTGAGTAAGGTGCTGAGTACTTGGCAATTGCGACTTTAACTCGCTGTGTGTTCACCTTACTGCTCTGCTCACCAAGTTCACAGCGTCGGCGCCGAGCTGTCAACACGGCAACTGGGCAATTGTGCTCAGCTCAGGTCAAGCGAAAACCGAAAATTGCGAAAGCAAAGCATTCTGGGCATTTCAATTTACGACAGAGACAATATTGTGCCACAACTGTTTGGGGGGTGATCATTCGTGACGAGTTGCTACAAAGCAAATTCAGTGTGGTCAGTCATGTAGGGTTCCTTGATTCCTTTGGTAAACTTTCAGTGAATTCTTTGGATCTCTTCGTGTGATTTTTTTGGATCTTGCTGGACCTACTTCTGATGATCTCTTCGTTTCAGCGAGGACTTACTGGGAAACGCCTTGTCCATCTTGGAACCTTGAGATGGGATGCACCTCAGCCGCAACATTTGCAAATTGTATGTCTGATCCGCCACATGTCACGGCGTGTCACGACGTGTCGCGGTAGGTTCTGTAGCTGGGGATTCTTGTCCCTTGGCGCACGGACGAGAAGAGGTGCCGTGCCAGGTTACCGGAAGGTGAGCAGTATGGAGTTGGTTTCGCCCGGAGGTTTCCTTTCACCCGGCCAAGTACAAGACCAGACCCTGCAACGGTGTGAAGCCAAGTTCTTCGTCATCTTCATCCAAGTTTGAACACAGGTTTCAAAAGGTTTTATGCTTTTGCTTCGAAGTAATCCTGGATGAAACTCATGATCAAACCAAGCAGCACATGTGAGGTACAGACTGTCGAGGAGAAGGAGCATGTTGCTTCGCTCATAGCAACAGCGAGTTGAGGTCATCACCTGCGTATGCACAGCGACATGTCGCAGGCGGCCAGACCACATTCTCGTGCCAGGCAACATGCCCCGGCAAGATACTCCTACTTCGTTGTTGGGTTCGGGCTCCAAGATTGACTGGAACCATCCACCTGCCAAGATGAGCCGAGATGCGCATTTGCTTTCAGGGCGAAAGGCCAGAGCACCGATACTCCAAGTACCAGGAGTCGTGAAGAGCTTGGAAGAGCTGACTCCATTGCTCCCCAAGTGAAGTTCATTCGCAGGAACACATCTGAACTTCCTGGACGACGCCGGAACTCTAGAGTCATGATGTGCCATGTGGACCCGTGGTCATAACATTCTTACAACAAATGATTTGCAACCGCAATGCATCCTGAATTATCGGCAGATTTGTCAGTGGCATCAAAGATTGCGCAAGGTCAGGGTTCATCGATGAAGAGCCGTTTCTGCGCCTTCTATCCGTGAGCAGCCCATGCGAAGTCGCCAGACAAGTTTATACAAGTTTTGCAAGCACAAATGTAGTCGGGACGTGTCGGACTACCAAGGAATGTCAGTCAATGTAGACGTGGAGCAGCATGCTCGTTTGCGCATGCTAGGGACGAGGTGCGGGATGTGTTTGGAATGGTTGAGCCAACCAATCATGTTTTCATCCACTTGTTTTTTCTGTGATATTTTGATATCTTTGAACATCTTTGAACATCTTTGAGCATCTTTGAACATCTTTCAAGAGATTTCAACATTTTTGAACATCGTTGAACATCTTTGACCTTTGACTCCCACAAAAGATCTTGAGCCACGTGCTGCACAGTGCTGGTGTGCCATGCTGATTGACTTCAAACGACAAAATAACAACTTAATTTCCTGCACACACACAGTGTGCCATTGCGATTTGCCTGAAACAATAAGACAAGCATATCCCCAAAAATGGTATTTGCATCAGTGTGCCCAACAAATTGGCTGAAATGACCTGACCCAAACTAAAAACTGTTGCACATCCGGTGTGCCCATCATGAGGATTCCAGGATTTAGGGATGACTTTTTGCGGATGGAGTGACTTTTTCCTAATCAGGTGTGCAGGGATGACTTTACACGGACAGGGGTGACTTAACGCGAGTACCAAGTATAGTGGACGACTGCTCTTGTCCCTGCACACGGTAGCAACAACAGACACCTATGGTGCTCCGAGCATCAAGCAGCATCAAGCAGCTCAAGGTGCAGACCAAGTTGCTGTCCATCGAGGAGGAAGAACATCAAGAAAGTGCTATGACGCAGGCATTTTTCACCAGGCGTGGCGATGATAACTGCAAAGCAGAATGTAAGTTGAACACTGTTGAGACATGGCATCAGGCATCATGTGGGATTGTACTGGCTCTTAAGCACGTTGTGACTGGGAATGGCGTGAACTGAGTTGAACTGAAGCTGAATTGTGTTCAAGTTGTGCAGCAGGAAGTTCAAGACCTTGTGGTGTCCAATTGGTGCACAACATGACTGGCAGACCTGTGCAGAGTGCTCAAAGTGCTCAAAGTGCTCCAAGTGCTCAAAGTGCTCAACGTGCTCAACTGTTTCATCTTTTCCCTGGTCAAGCAAGAAAGCTGTTTGTCGACACCAATGTTGATTTAGCCTCCCGCTTCTATGTTCCACCTTTGCATTTGCAATACAGTACACGTACAAGCAAAAAAGGTCCTACTTTGATTCTGAGGTATACGCACACACCTACCAAGACGCAAGGCGACAGGCTGAACATGGTTGAAGTATGAAGTCTTCTTTGAAGTCTTGCTTCGTTCGCTTGTGTCCCTGCTGATTTGAACCACATCACAGCACGACCACCCCATATACTGTGGTGAGCCTGGTGCCAGCCCTCCATTGGATATGGCCCACAGCCTTGTCCGTTCTGGCAGAAGAAGGAGCCGCTTCCTTTACTGCATTGCAAGATATTGCAAGCAGGCTGAATTGCCAATGGCTACCACAGTGTTACCAAAGCGTTGCAATCCAGATTCATCGTGGTGTTTTGTTGAGGAGACTCGAGTCAGCTTCCAAGATGATCCGAGCTTCCCACCTCAGCCATTGCTCTCGAACGGGCCCCAAGGCTTCATATTCTCAGCGCTGCCCACTGGGACTGCTGTGCCCATACTCTCATGGTGCAAAGGCGGGATCCAAAAAAAACTGCACAAATCCAAGATCAGGCTTGCAATGTCTTGCTACAGATAACAATTCTTCGATTCTTGCATGATTTGGTCGCAATTTTCCCCACATGCAGGCGATTTTGTTTCGGCCATGAGAATCCTTCTCTCTCCCTCTCTCCCTCTCTCCCCCTCTACTCCCTCTCTCCCTGTCTCCCTCTCTCCCTCTCTATTTCCTCTTCTCTCTCACTGTCGTCCCAGCTTTGATGTCTTGCCACACAGAGATCCAGAACCTGGGAGGAGCAGCTGTACCACCCAAAGTACTTCCGGACGCCGGGGTTTTGCAGGGCGGCACGGACAGCGTGGGAACCAACTTCTGAGCTTCACCACCTCCAGTCTCAACACGCTGCGAAGGACAGTAATTTGTCGTGATATGCAGATGAAGGGAGAAAGCTGGCGAGTTTGGTGATGAGCAACGCTATTTTTGCTACATGTTCACGGAAGATGACCTACACTTGATAGTTTCGCTTGTTTGGTAACCTCGTGTTCTGGCGCAAAAACCAAAAAGCTCAGCATAGCGCTGACTTGCCCTGCCAGGGTGCCCCAGACAACGCTTGTGTGCCTTCTACCATCGCCGATCTGAACACCGCAAGCAGTCGAAAGCTTAAATGCCCTGGCTTAGGACCTGTACCGATATGATTCATATGGCAATGCGTCAAGAACACGTACCCCTGGTTCCCCTATCATTAACCAATGTTTTCCCTATTGTTGTCGGCTATTATCCCCCGTGAGTTGGTTGGTTGATTAATATTGACCCATAGCCACATATGATATCAATATGCTTCAGAAAGAGGCTCCCTTGGATCGTTTTCACGTGTCGTAGTGCTAATATCTTCCTCAATGTTTCCGCAGGCAGCATGGCCATGTCAAGCTCATGACTCTGGTATCTATGTGTATATCCTGAACTCAGCATGTTCATTTTTCAACCAATGCATTCACCTGAACTATCATGATTTCCTGCTATGTTGCGCAACTTGTGCCAAGGATTTTACCTGACAATCATGACTATGATCGTCCTTTGCCAGCGGAGGCTGCCAAGTGGACTTTCAATTGTTGGTGGAAGTTAATCTTGCACCCTTAGGGGTCCTTGTGCACTTGCCTTTTCGCATAGCAAGAATTCAGAGCAACGTGATATTTGGTTAGACATCCTATCCAATGATTTGACACAGGACAGTCTCTAAGACTCTAAGCAGGAAGCTGGGGCAAAAATTGGACAGGGAATCAGTCCTTGGGTCGAAATGCAGAAGGTGTAAATTGATGCATCATGATGCATCCATACTCCAAAACAAAGAGGTCCTTTGTTGGTGGGTGAAGACACCCAGGGCATCCGTGTCATCCGCAGGTCATTGTGGGTACCACTGTAGATACCCTGTGCATCCGTGTCCAGGTCATTGATGCCTCGTGGGCAGAGCAATTCCTGAACCCACCTATCTTTGACAACTTTGATGATGAGGCTCCGCAAGCTTTCCACCCGGCTTCACGATGAGCTTCCATGTTTTTCAAGTGCCAACTTGGTTGTCATGGTTGGAACAGTCCCTGAACATTCCTGGACCAACATCGTCACTTCGGTCGCTTCGGAAGTTACTGTACTTCAATTTCGGTTTTCCCCAATGATCCTTTTGGGATTGAAACAAGTTGCTGGTACGATGGTACGAGAAACCTCAAGTGCCTTGAGATGAAGCTGTCCACATATGGGTGTTTCTCAAAATAGGGGTACCCCCAAATCATCCTTTAATAGTCATTTATAGTGATAAACCAACCATTTTTGGGGTCCCCTATTTTGAGAAACCACCATATATGACATTATATGACATAGTAAGCCCACAAGGCGGTGGCGAAAGTTTCCAAAAAGATTATATACTCCATAGGAGCAGAGACTTGTTCGACACAAAGTGATGGTGCGGATGATGGTGCGGATGATGGTTGGATGATGGTTGGAGGTGATGATGATGATGATGATGATGATGGTGATGATGATGATGATGATGATCATGATCATGATCATGATCATGATCATCATGATGATGGTGGTGGTGGCGGTGTTTTTCTTTGCTGGTGTTTTTGCCTGCCGGTGTTTTTTCTTTGTTGGTGGTCTTTGGTGTGGCGTTTTTCTCTGCTGGTGTTTTTTTGCTCTGGTGTTTTTGCTCTGCTGGTGTTTTTTCATTGCTTGTGTTCTTCCACTGCTGGCGTTTTTTCTCTTTTGGTCTTTCTCTCTGGTGTTTCTCTTTGGCGTTTTTCTCTTCTGGTGTTTTTTCTAGGTTGTTGTTTTTTTCTTACTTGGCTTACTGGGGCCATGGCATTCACTTGGCCGTGAATCTTTACTTGGCCGTGACACTTTACTTGGATGCGACACTTGCTTGGTGGTTACACATTGTGGGCTGTGGCGCTTGCTTGGCTGTGACGCTGACTTGGCTGTGACACTTACTTGGCTATTGCACTTACTTGGCTGTTACACTTTCTTGGCTGTGACACTTACTTGGCTGTGACACTTACTTGGCTGGTGCACTTACTTGGCTCTTACATTGATGATGATGATGATGATGATGATGATGATGATGATGACGATGTGATGGGTATCTGGGCATATCTCCTCAATACATGTCATGATTCGGCATTTCCAAACACAACCTGCCCACATGCCGACCTACAAACCTACCAACCTACCAACCTAAGATGACTGAAAGCAGTCAGATGATTTGTGTGTTGACCATAGCTGAACCGAAGCCAGACGGAATTCTTTTATGGCTCTGTCGCCTTGGGCAGCTTCTAATGCGAGGACTTCAGATTTCTGAAGATAAAACAGATGCGCACTTCTGCACTCATGCACTCATATGGACTCCAACACCTGCACAAACATTTTGGCATGCCACTAGGGGAAATACAAATTGATGGAGCACTACGCACCAACATGCACCAACTCCGCCAAGCACAGTGTACCACCGTTCTTGCATTATCTTAGAGCATTTAACGTTGTTGCAGCCTCCTCTGCATGAAAATTACAACGGAAAAGTAGCCAAAACCAGCTGCTATCTCTCTGTACTGGCCTGATGATGATGATGATGATGATGATGATGATGATGATGATGATGATGATGACGAGGAGGAGGAGGAGGAGAATGATTTTGTTACATCTGTTGTGGATGTCTTGGAACGTCTAAAAAATTTGCGAACCCCCCAGTTTTTGATATATAATTTTGACTTGCAAATATGCGTTTCGCCACAACCCCGGTGCACTTTTTAGAGCATCTGAACGCCCAAAAAAGCCCCGACCACCTGACCATCTTAGTTTATTACGATTTTGGTTTGCAAATATGCGTTTCGCCACAGCGCCGTGCGCTTTTTGTCCAAGAGTGGCTCGAACGCCTCGATTTTGACTTGCAAATGTGCGTTTTGCCGCAGTGTCGTGCACTTTCTGCACATCTCATCTTCCAAAAGCGTCCCGGTAATAGCAGTTGTTTTTTGGGATTTTGACTTGCAAATGTGCGTTTTGACACAGCAAGGTGCAATTTTTGCACATCTCATGTTCCAAAAGCGTCCTGAGAAGGTTAGTTTTTTTTTAATGTTTTTGAGTTGCAACTGCACGTTTGGCCACAGCGACGTGCAACTTTTGCTGATCCCTTTCCCAACCGACCTCCGCACCCGCCCGCCCGACAAGCCTACCCTGTCAAACATCCAAAAGCACAGCATTGCAAAACACGGCACTTCCTTCACTTGATATCATTCATGTACACCCACACTCACTGCTGGGATTTTCTCTTTGATCTGACACACTGACTGCTTCATCATTCCATAAGTCGGACGTTTGACTTCCAGCTCAATTATATTTGAATTATCTAAACGTACGTTGTTTTTGGTCGTTAATGTTTGATAGAATATCAACCATGGTCTCATCAAATCCCAGTTTTATCACTGGGAATACAGCGAATCTCTTGAATACGACAATACATTGTCTTGGCTTTCAAGGGAAGATAAACTTTACAAATTCTGCAAATGAATCAAGCGAGATGAAAGTTTTGGATCACTCGGTTCATGATTTTTTGTCTCATTGCAGCTGTCAGGCAGATCCTGCGCAAGATGCCTTCTTTGGCCTTGCTCTCGGCTGCATGCCTTTGAGTTGTGGCAACTGAGTGATGTCTTAGGCAAGATCACCATTGAAAAGGTGAAGTCAGCCCAGGAGTGTGGGAGTTGGAGCGCTGGATGCCGCAAGGATAGGGATGAAATACGATGACTAAGATGGATTAGAACGAGACAAGCAGATAGACCAAAGATGAGAGATCTTGACCAATGAACTATTGATTCTCCCAAGTGGAGGTCATTGAGGGTCGGGACTCTGACCTCAAAGCTGGTGCAGAACAGCTTCAGTTCATCCTTGACGCTGCTGCAACCATTGGGGCTATGATTTCTCCATGGCGAAGCTTGGTCTTGGCAGCTTGGCAGGTCACCAGGGACCCACAGAAGGTGACTGTGAGTGCAGTTTTTGCCTGGTGCCGATCCAAGAGCAACGCCTGGTGAAGTTCAAAGTAGGTGGTAGACTCGTAGACATCACTCAGTCACCCGAAAGTCGCCGTGCGACGTTGATACTACCCAACTACCACTGCTGCCAAAAATTACAGGCGAAGTGAACGTTGACAGATTTTGAAATTCTTCCCGACGGAAGGGTTGTCGTGTGAACATGCCATGCAATGGATTAGCCATTCCCTTTCGCATTGAAATCCTCAGGTCAAAGGGTTGCCTTCTTCAAGATGCGAAGGAAGCTTCGCCCTCAAAGATTGATGTAACAGCTTCAAAAAATATGCACATAGAAGAACCCTGTAGTATTCCCAGTGCATTAGTTTTCATGAAAAGCTGCACAGCTCCTCATGCCAAGGACAGCTGGACAAACTTGGAGTTCTACGCTGATTCGGCCATCTCCTTTGTTTGTCGGGAGCATGTTGCAGAGGTGTTCAAATGTATGTTGAAAGCTTTGCAATGAAGAGAAAACGATCAGTCTTGATTCTTTTTGAATTTCTACAGCTTGTTGCATCTTCCTCTAAGAAGAGGGCTGTTCATACCTAAGGGTAGTTTTTCTTCAGCAGTTGTAAAGGCTTGTCACGCAAAAATATGCTTTTCAATGGCCCTGATTACAGGTATGATGGGGTGATGGGGGTGGGATGAAGTGGTATGGTTTGCATGAAGTCGTGCTGGCCCATTGTATGTTGCAATTGATGTCAACTCAACAATGCATGATGCATCAGTAGACTTCTTCCAGGGTTCCTTTAAGCTCTTGCTGCATTTGAGACCAGCCAGATTGACACTAAAAACGTGATGTTACCCTGCATTTCAGTCTACCCAGATGGGCACTTCAACCATGAGAACTTTGCAGAATTACATCATGGTGCAGATGTTAATATGTCTTGATGCAAGTTGAAACTCGAGATTGACATTGGCCTTGAGTTTCGATCAATGTCCAGATTTTGTGGGCTTGAACAATCTTGAACACCCATTTATATAATATATATATATATATATGTATATTTATAAAATCCTAGTGGGATACTCCAGGCTTAATTTTTTCCTGCTTACTTGCCCTAGCTTAGTTACAGCTTTCTTTTGCAATTCTCGCTGCGAACCTCAAAGTGGTCATCACATTGAAAAGCCCTCGCAGCTGGCAAATCAAGCGGCTTCGGAGGCACAAAAAACAACCTTTTCTCTTAGAAAGTTATAGCTAAAATATGCTGAAAGTCTGAAAGGACCAATTCCAAAAGAAGTAGCTCTCCTTTTCCTTGGGCTCCACAACAAGAAAGGGATGCGATGGAAATATTCCTTCCAAAACCAAATCTATCCACAGGATCTATGCCAAGCAATTGTCGCTGCGCAATTTTGATCACACATCGAATTGATTTCAGACTGCTATGAGCCTCGATCCGGCTGCACGATGCGTTACCTTTTGCTTTTCCCAGCAATTGGCACTGCGCAGATTCAGGAGAGCGATGTTTTCTTAGGCGCATCTCATTTCACCGGCAACGAGAGCGAGAACCTGGGTATCATCTACAAATGGTTGGATGACATCATGTGGTCCGCATCCTGGGATGAAGCCTCTCATCGTTCAGTGGCATACCAACAGCTGCAACAGTTGGCACAGGTCGCCACGCAGTTGCCAACCTTAGCTTTTGGTGTAGGCCAGGCTTTGTACTCCTACTTTTGGTTTGAAGAGAACGGCCCAAAGATTTTTCTGGAGGCTGCGGAACTCTCAGTGCAACTGCACGACCTCAGTTTGAAGCATAGCGGATGCGCAGATTTGACCATTGGCGTTGGCAGCTTTCTGGGTAAGGTGTGTCACGAGCGCTGGTTGTTTCTCATCATGCTTTGCGCAGAGGTTGGAACTGCTTTTGCCAAGCGGAGGCAAAGCCTCTCGAAAGCAGCGTCACTGCTGCAGCGGGGCAACGAGCTGTTTGATGAACTGCAGCAATATCCTTTCTTCAGTTTCCGCAAGTGGCAGGCTCTTTACGATATCAATACGAATTCTCACGTGTTCCCAGAGGGCTATCGGCAAAGACCGGTTTGGCCCAACACAGCTGTTCCTTTGGCCGGGTGGCTGGAAGAAAACTACCACGTCTTCCGAGAAGATTTGGACACAATTTTGAATCAGAGCCTCTTCGATACACTTTATTTCATGGGCCATGTCTCGATGACTCAATTCTCCGGACGCAGAGAGTCTTGGGCACCTTTGAACTTGATCCACAATCGCGAAATAGCACCACATACCTGCGAGGTGGCAAAGAGAAGCTGCGCTTTGCTGCAGAGCCGCCCAGAGATTGCGCGCTGTAACGCGAAGGATGTGGGTGCCGCGTTTGCGCGCCTACAGCCTGGAATGGGAATCAAACCGCACCTGTGGAATGCACCACCAAGGCTTGCGGCCCATCTGGGTCTCCGCACTCCTCACGGCGCGACCATGTCAGTGGGAGAGCACGAGCTGAGTTGGGAAGAGGGACGGACCCTGGTTTTTGACGATACATACATTCACAGTGTCACGCACGAAGGAACAGAGGAGCGCTATTTGCTGATCACCTGGTTTTGCCATCCCTGCGACACCGTACATGCAGAAGTTCCTCCGGAAGACCCGGAGCATTTCTGCCCGTAGATCGCATTTGTCTACGCTGCCAAGAAAATCAGTCTGCGACCGGTTCTTGGTTCAATTCTTGGTGGGTTCGGTTCATAGTTCAGTTCTTCCGCTCCAGGTTTTAAAGTTGATTTAAGAGTTGTTCATTTTAGACCCAAGACATCCAAAGATCTTACGCAGCACTCCCGGTGTCCTGTCTCGTAGCATCTCGTACTCAATGCTCCAAGTTTTGTGCTCCTCTGAGATGCACTGAGGCTGACCAAAAGCTAAGCCCAGGCACCCCAGCAAAGGCAATTGGCACTGGAACAGCTGGGGACGCGTTGGAAGACGTTAGAATTGCCAGTTGCAGGGCTCCGGCCACAAACAGTTTGCAGCAAATGTTGGTAGATGCCATTTTGATGTATTTTTGATGTCTGGATGTTTCTGGCAATTTGTGAATATCAAGATGTATCAAGCTTTCTTGTGATGGGATGCTGATCGAAACGTCGGTGTGTTTACAGTGTCTGAAAAGCTATGACCAGAGGTGAGGACCCACAGACATGGTGAAACATGGTTGATAGCTCAGTGAAAGACATTGGATTGATCTGTAAAGCGGAGGAATTTTCATAGAGATTCCAGTACGCTGAGGTCAACAATGCCGTGACGGAGCTTGCGTAAGAGCTTCGTTGTTTGAAAGAGCTCAATACGGCTTTCAAGCGCAAGGGTGGAAAAAAGAAAAAAAGACATCATGACACATGTATAACTTGATGTCCAGTCAATGCCAACAAACTTTAGTGACTAGTCTTTCCTTGCCCATAAAAACCTGCGACTTGGAAGTCGAAGACCATGTTGTTCGCGAAGACTTCTTCGCCATTTGTACATAATACAGTTTTCATTCTTTGCTTGCTTGGAGCATTCACAAGAGACTGAGGTGCACTTTCCTGGGCAGTTGTTAAGTAAGCTTCAGAATATCGTTCCACAATCTATTTCATTTGTAAATGGCACAGGTGATCATATTCTACTCATACTCAAGGTGCAACTGCGAAAAATTATGGAACTTGGATGCCTGCAAGAGACATGCAGAGATTGTTGGAGACATCTTTGTAGCACCTTCACCCTTTTTTATTCTATCCTAAGAAGGCTCGGGAGATGTTCGATGTGCCTTTTCTCTTTCCTGCAAAGGAATTCAGAAGCACCCTACAGCTGTTACCAATCACAGCAGGGTACGGAGAAGACCCTGGACTCATGTTTCCTTCCTGGAATATACCGGGAGAGTCCGGCAAAACTCTTCTCCTTTGGGGTTGCCACTGGCACAATCAAGGGGTCCTTTGTGTGAGAGAGATATGGAAAGAGGAAACAACACAATAAAACAAGCAATAGCTAGAAAGCTCAAAATCTGCACGTCTGAAGATGCTCGTGATGGATTTGTTCTGGACCTTGGACACATTCCCATTTGTTACTCTGATCCCTTGCAGTGGTTCTGTGATATTATTTTCCACCTTCAGCTGCATCGTGAGCTGATGCTCGGCTGCGGTTAATGTTTGTCCTTGCCACGCTGGTGCCCAAGAAAAGGTCACGCCAGTGCCAGCAGGCAATGCTTTTTTGGATCTAGGATGCTGAAGTTTTGTAAAGGCTGAGCAAGCGGAGCATACCTGGTGGGGAATCCGTCCTTGCTTGACGCAGCCATTCGTGAAGACATAGCATGGATGTGATTTGGTCATTCGGGACTAGACTTTCGATTCCAAGCGTGATGTTTTTGAAAAGGTTGGGGATAGTTGGGGTTTGAAAGTTTTCGCAATCTGCGAGGCTAAATGTGAAATCAATCTTGCCATTCACTGGCTAGCAGATGGCTGATGACGACATGAGTAAGATGAAGGAGAAAAACGAGGCAGCGGAACGAGCTGAGTTTGTGTAGATACGATGTTGATGTGTTGGCATACGTTGGCGCTATATCTTGTTTTTCCGCTGACAACTTTGCAACGCTGACTTTGTCAGTCGAGCATGGTTGAGCGAGAATTCGTCCCAATGTCGTTCAGGAGATTCATGCTTTGCAAGAGAAAAGCCGTGGAATGATTCGCCGCTTCCCTTGCATCTAAACATGAAACAACACTGTGCCATTGCAGACCTGTGAGGGTACCTCACAAGTCCAGACTGAGGCCTCATGAGCTCTATGAAACCATCTCGGCGACTTCAGGTGGATCGCGCGCCCAGTGCACCTATGAAGCTGGAAGGCGGGTCAGGTCACATCAGGTCACTATCATGCATCAAAAGGACACAAAAGGACCGAAGACCATCCACTTTCCGTGATCAAGAATCTTCAAACATTTCTTCGTGATGCTGTATGAATACGTACATACATTTACTATTGTACGTGCTGAATTTAATATATATACATATATATATACTGGTATGTACATGTGTGTTTTCGTATATCATCATATATTCTATATATTTCATATAATAGAGACACACACACACAGATTTATGTTTATGTGTTTCTCTCCAGACGTGCCAATATGATCTGTTTGTCACCGATTGCTTTTCTCAGGTCATAGCTCGGGAAGGCCTCACGCTGAAAGACTTGAAGCTGATGGCCTTAGCGTCTCTGCCCACGTCTCGGTGTACCTCTCATGTTATCCAAAGGGCGGTGTTTTCGGGAAAACTTCGCAGGTCTTCCATTTACTTCATCTTAATATATCTTAATCACTTGATTAGTTCTAATCTGTGCTATTCTGTACCAATACCTCATTTGGATTCTCCTTTCAACTCAAATGCTTTTGAGCTGATGGCCTAGCAACTTCTAGGAACAACACATGGTCAGGAAAGGTGCACACTTTTTGGCACCTTCGATTCTTCGATCATCCAAAATTGACGTTTCATCGATGGAAACAGCCGACCTTGTGGGCACACAGTCTGCAGAGCCTCACGTCCTGTTGCAACACAAACGCCAGTGGGGGTTGCAAGGTGCAGTGGGAACGTTGTGGCGCCAGGAACCAGAACCAGAAGAGACACAGCTTCAGGTCAAGCTTTTGAAAGCTGAGTTGCAGGATCAGGCCAAAGCACTGGCTGACAACCAATCACCACTATAATAATGGCAGCCGTGAGATTGTCGGGACGGAAGATGAAACACGAAAACCCAAAGAATCAGTGGCATTCCATGAGCACTCCCTACTGCACCTTGACATGTTTTGATGTTTCAAGCTTAAGCTAGAAGATTGCATGGGCTGGACCCTCCTTGGAAGCCTCAGGAATGTTTCGTGATACTGCAAACCCACCGACCGCTTTCCTCCCTGACTGTGATCAGATGGAGATACATCGATGTGAGCTCTCCTCCTGCAAACAGTTCCAGCCCTAGACACGAAGTCACAGAGAATTCATGCCCCGAGTTTCAATATGTTCCATATAGATTCACACCAAGCCATGCACCAAGCCATGCACCAAGCTATGCACCAAGCCATGTCAACTCAGCTCTCAACTGGCAGGTCGGCGCAGGAGCTGTTTGCACATCGTACCCGGTCAGAGGCAGGCCATGTTGTGGTGGTGATTTCAGAGATCCCCCACGACCATGGTGGTACATCCCCAAAACATCCCAAAAACTATTCCAAAATGATAACTTTGTGGTGCAGCTTGCAATTTGGGAGGTGCTACGGATATCTAAGGGTGGCTATGAACACTCCTGGATATCAATGTTGGAACTGTGAGTTCAGTCTTGGATTGATTGAAATTCTTTGTCAGGCTTGCATATCGAAGCTGGTGCAGCAGGCCACTTCTCATTGGTACCCAAACACAGTCGACCTTTTAGGTGCCTTTGTGTAGAAAGTTTACTAAAGTAAGCAGACTGGGGAATATGATAGTCAGCAGACATCAACTTCCAATGTTTTCAGGCAGCCATGGAGAGCAGTTTGGCAGAAAAGAATTTCAATGCAAGTTTGGATCTCAGTAAAGAGGCATCAAAACCTGTGAAACACAAGGCATGTTGAGCACCGCAGCAAGGAATGGAAAGCGAGCAGAGGGTGTGGATGGAGGACTCATGGCATGTGAGGCCTCATGTGTGCTCAAGAGTGAAGAGGCTATTCAATCTCTACAGGCATATCGGATGGAAGTGAATGGGAAACCAACCACTTTGTGGGTTGAGAATTGACCCATGGGTTTCCCATATCGAACGTCAGACCATGGTACAGTTGGCTCCGGTGCTGGCTTCATTCAGTGACCCAACTGGTTTCTCAAGAGTTATCAGTTTTGGATTTCCCAACCAGTAGAATCACGTAGAATCATACCACATGAAGACACCTGCAAGTCCGAAACTACAAGCACTCGAGCTTAAGGTCAGTATTTTGGACTCATGCTTGGTTCCGATTCATGGGTTTTACCCATTCATGGGTTATAATTTTCGATTCACAGATTGACCCGTATGGTTGCAATCTCCTTTTGTTGATTCGCAAGAATTTGATGGCGCTTTTTGCCCTTGGATCGTTGTGAGGTTGTTGTGTTTCTCGTTGTTGTCATTGTTAGCATCCGCCGGGTCAGTTTCCTACGTTTTCCTTTTCCTTCGCGAGACGCTCTGCGCAGACACGGTGTATTCACGCTTTCGGGCCAACAAATCCAAATACTGGTTCTGCTTGGCTCGCTTTTAGACCCGATGTTTGCACCACAAAAGTTTTTTTGGCATCAAATCAAAAACTACGGATTTCTGGCGATCTCTTTGACAAAACCGAAATCATCGGTATTTAAATGTATATATCTCCTCTATTTTTGCGCGCATGGCAGTCTTTGCGTTTCCCTGACTCCATGTGCGAAAATGTAATATTTTGCAACGAGTTTTGTTCCCTGGTTCAGCAAAAATATGAAAACAGCAAGAAACTCAAAAACTTGTCCAAGTAACATCAGGGTCCGTGAGGCAATACCATGGCAGCTGCCAGTCGCTTCTCCTTCTTCACCCCATTTTGAGGATTTCAGAGGTTGGTGGCAGGCGCCCACCCCTTGGTGGCTGAAGCTGAAGCTACTACTACTGTATGCCGCCCGTTTCGGCATATCTATGTGCAACGTGTTTTGACATGAGGGTATCCAACAACACGCATCAACAAGCTGAATAGCAGCTAAAGCTATGCCACCCGTTTCCGCATCGCACAATGGTATTTGCATGTACTTAAAGCACGACCACAACGACCACTGCTGTCCATTCCCATTCCCCGTACAGCATCGCTTGAAGTACGGTGCTCAACAAGTCACCATGGGTTTCCAGGAGCGCCGACGCATGCGATCCGCCCATCATCGTCGCTTGGCGCAGCCGCAACCAAAAGGGGCGCTGATTTCCTGAGTTTGACCCAGGTTCTCTTCAAAATGAAAAGGAATGCATGGAACAGCTGAGGCCAGCCAAAGCATTAGCTTTCGTACTCAGAACAACGAAAACACTTCTTTGAAATCCCAGTATCCCAATGTATCCCATGCATTTTGTTGCAGAAAATGTCTTCATTGTAGCCTGTGGATTGTTTTGTGAAAGGAGACAGGCATCCGAGGAGCTTGCGTCCACAAATCGAAGGCTTGAGATCGAGGTCGGCATCAGGGTTCATCATGTCTGGGCTGATGTGAGTTGCATGCTGTGCCTGTTCACAAGTACAGCAACGTCAATGAACCTAAAGATTTTGCCTAGGAGCAAAACTGATTTCATGCATTTTTGGGCTTGTCGGTCGAACCTTGTCCTAAAAGAATAAATCTGTGAGCTGCCTCCGTGGAATTCAGCAATACTGTCTTCCATGAAAGCATTTGGTGCTCTTGGAAACCTTGGTTTTGAACCTATGTGAGCACACATCTCCGTATGATTATTCCGTATATTCACGATCTAGATCTACTTAACGAATTTGCAATATTTTGCAATAATTTTCAGTTGCTGTACCAGCATACCTCAAACAAACATTGCCTTTCCAATCCTGCCACTGGCATCTCAAGGAACTTCTGTGGGAATAGTACGTCGCAACAAAGCTGTGTTTGAAAATGTTTGAAAATCCTGGGAATCTGATGGAATCTGGAAGTTTCTCCAAATCTTGTTCAGGGGCGAAACGACAGTCAGCAGTCATTGTTATTGTGGAGAAGTCATTGTAGGCACGAGAAGTGAGAGAAGCACGTGGTCGCCAAAGAGCAGCAGAGGGTGACTTGGTTTTGTTGAACGGAATCAGTTTGGTTGAGAGTACCGGTTGTAGAGCCATTCTCGACATTTCTCGTCGATTTTCACTCTTTTTCATAAGTGTCTGAGGAAGGCTAAAGCGATCTGAGCAAAAACAGGACTGGGAAATCTGAGATTGATTTTTGCGTTTTCTCATCATGATGATTTCCGCACATACACATACTTTGAGTTTGCGATGAATTTGAGCATGCCAAGATACTGGATATGGATCAGTTTTTGATACCCGAAAGCTTGGTGAGTGTCAGCCTGCAGACTGTCTGCTGTTGCCCTCAGGAGTCGTACACAAACCTCCTTCGGGGAGAAGCTGTGGAAGCAGAGGTTGGATGACAAGAATCCATCAGCGAGACTGTACCTCATCTGAAAGTGGAGTGCACGAGGCTCATGCTGAAAAGCAGCATGAAGCTGCAAGACTGGAGGCTTCCGTGAAAGTTTCGGATGGGTTTCCGTGTTCAATACATGTTTTGAAAACCACGAGTTACGACGAAAATCCATGAAACTCACTGGCCACGCTCATCAAAACGAGGCGCCATGGCATCGCATGTTCGAACAACCGCCAAGAGCAGTGGCCAATGGCAGATGCAAATGGCAGTCATGTTCAATAGTGGATAATAAGTGGTTCACCAGTTGGAGGCCAGGACTTGCGTACGGCCTGAGCAGGCCTCAAGGCTTCAAGCATCATTGGCTGAAGCAGAGCACCAGGTTGGAGCCTCTGCCAGATGCAATCTGTCAGAATGACATATTCAATCATATTCACATCATGTTCAAGTCACATTCCCAACAGATCATGTTCATATCATTCTCCACTCCTATTCCTATCATATCATGTTCACGTGATGTTCACATCATGTTCAGATCGTGTTCATGTCATGTTCACATCATGTTCCCATCATACATATCATGTTCATGTGATGTTCACATCATATAAATTTCATGTTCATACATGTTCATATCAGATTCATATCAGGTTCATGTTATGTTTATACGATGTTCATATCATATATAATGTACATATATACATATAATGTACATATAAACATCATATATGTATATGTATATATATATATGTATACATATTGTATATTTATGTATCATTATACAGAATGTGTCCAAGAAATGGAAAGTATCGGCTGTGCCAGTTGTGTTTTGCTGAGAGTTTTGAGGTGCAAAGGCAGCAGGCCATGGCAAGGCTGCAAAACGAGATGACCTCCAAGCAACAGGCATCAATGACTTTGGAACTCAAGGCTGCTGCCGAGGAGGCCGCGGAGCTCGAGTGGTTACAGTGGAAATCAGTGGAAGACATTGAGATCTTGGACACATCCTGTATAATGATACACATATCTATATATGCATATATATATATATATGTATATATACACAGTATATGATATGTTCGTCCATTTAACTTCACTGCATTTGTACATTCGACTTGAGCAGAGATTGCTTGATTCATTCAGCATTCGCGTGTCAGTGTATGGGGCTTTGCAATAAGCCTATGGGATGGTATGGGTCAGTGATGGAACTGAAGACCGAGGCCACAGGATTTTGCCCGCAGCCACTGATCTTGCTACTTCCAGCATCGACTTACCGCTATTGCAAGTAAATCTGACACCACCGTGCAAGGAAAACTGTCATTGAGAGACAGTGTCAACCAACTGTTATCATGTGATCATTTCATTTGGGTCATCCAAAGTTCAAAGTTACAAGTTTCACTGTTTCCGCCTTCACACCTCCGCGTCTTTTAGCGGCGCTATGTCTACTTCCGACTTGGATAGAGCTTTGCATGCAAGCGTTCTCAAGAGAGAGGCTGCAAAGGAGGCAGAGTTTCGGGCGGCTCGTCAAAAGCATGAAGAGGAGGTGAGACTTGGTTTTGGTGCAACAGACATGACCAAAGAGGAACTCAAGAAGCTGATTGACAGTGACAGACGCTTGTACTACCGCTCTGAAGATTTGAACGACAAACTCTTTATCCAGTACAAGGGGTGGAAGGAACTCAAGAATTTAGAGGGCTGGACAGGCCTGAAGGCACTCTACGCTGAGTGCAATGCCTTTGATCGAATCACTGGCCTTTCTCTTTGTAGAAACCTCCGCAGTCTTTTTCTTCAGGAGAATTGCATCAAAAGGATCGAAGGCTTAGAAGGCTGCCCACTCTTGTGGAATTTGAATCTCAACAACAACTTCATTGAAAGAATTGAAGGCTTGTCGCACTTGAGATCACTGAATACCCTTACCATCCAGAAGAATAAAATTGGCTTTTCAGGTGTTGATGACCTGCTCCACTTGGTAGAGACGACTATTTCGACACTGGACTTGCAAGATAACAAGATTTGGGATCCAGACGTTCTTCCAGAAGTCTTCGTCAGGATGGTGGATCTGCGAGTCCTGTACTTGAAGGGAAATCCATGCGCTAAGAAGATCCCAAACTACAGAAAAGGCATCACTGCCGTCTGCGAAAACCTCAAGTACTTAGATGATCGACCCGTATTTCCTGAGGACAGACGAGCAGCTGAAGCCTTCAATCGAGGAGGCCTTGAGGAGGAACGCGCAGAAAGGCGTCGGATCAAAGAGGAGGAAAGTGCAAAACACGAACAGAATATGAAAGCCTTTCAGGACATGATCGAGAATGTTAGGCGTGAAAAACGTGAAAGAGATTCAATGAGAGAAGAGGACAAGTTCACCAATGCAAACGATCCAGTGATTTCCAAAGAACAGCGAATGCAAGAGCAGGTTGAACGATGGAAGCAGGAGCATGCAGATGAAATAAAGGATGATGCTAGAGAACATGCCGAGCGTTGCTTACAGTCCGGGGATGACCGGACAAATGCTTCTCTTGATTCCGAAACATGTAGTGGGGTCAGCCAAGATGACAGCAACAAGCACAAGCAATTCGAGGAAGAGACAAAAGGGCTCCAGGAATGCTCAAGTGACAAGCGGAAGCTTGTGTACGAAGACATTTGGGACGACAACCTGTCATGACTTTCCGGAGCCCATTGACAGCCAAGTACATTGGACAAATGCGATACGCTTGTAAACCACTCGCATGACCGTTCGCGGAAATTGGGAACCGATTTCCGACGCTGCAGCCAACGCGGCAAAGACTGCGTTGTTTGGGAATTCTGATGAAAAAGCCATCCTCTTCTTGCTCGTTTGGGTTATCCAAGTAGGTGTGTTTATGCTTGTTATGTTTACATGAACCTCAAGTGACCATTCATTGTTGACGATTGTTAATTATTTTGGTACTCGTACCTGTCTTGACTAGGTGATGTCCTTTAAGACCTGGCCGTACTGGCATCATTTCTGCAATTCCTGGTTCTCCTGTAGGTGGACCTGAGCCGTGTACATGAAGAGGAACTTCTGAAGGCATGGAATTGGACCTGGTTTACCTTTGTTTTGTTTGTTGGCCACGATCAAAGACTCAAGAGACTCAAGACAGAAGTTTCGACAACCAGGGATGCGCAGGAAAGAAAGTTTTGTGTGTTGTTTGTGTTTGTGTGTGTGTGCTGTGTAGCATGTAGTCATCAATGAACCAATATAAATTTACTTAGTAAATCAGCATCATAAGCATTTTAACCACTGTCATGGAACTAGTAAAAGCCATTATAACCATTTTAATAATTACAATGGTTATCAAATGTTCTAAATGGATAAAATGGTCATTTGTCTTTTCATTTTTTCCCACCGAAGTGCAGGTCCTTCATTCGGAAGAAGCATATGCTGCCCAGGTGCATCGAGGCGAGGGTGGCCCATGGGGACGCCTCAAAAAGGTTGCACACGCGCACGAGCACGCGCACGCACATGGCATCACATGTTGGTGTTCCTCGATGGGATTCCCTATGTCCAATCCAGAGTTGCCGCAATGTAGGGTATGAGATTCTTAATTTTGCATATTTTACTGCAGCATGTAGCGGAATGGAATTGCAGGAAGTTCGCACAAAGCGGGTTCTGAACGGTTCAGATGGCGTGCAATGTTGCTGAGACTTGGGAAAGACCACCATGGAGCTCAATGAGATCAGCCATGCCTTCCAGGCCTTTTCAGAGGTCGTGTGACCTCTTCATCAAAGAGATCTGGATGGTACCAATAGGAAGTGGCATCAAGGAGTTGAAAGGCTTTAGGAAGCTATATCTCAAGTAACTCAAGCGAAAGCTGTGGATTGGTTTGGTTGTTGGGATACAAAGAGAGAGATGGCTCCAGGCAGCAACTGCTGAACATCTTGATGAAATTCATGCAGCAAAGGAGGAGGTGAGGCACTGCTCATGTCCCGTTGCAACTGCCTCAGCGACGCACACAGAGGCAGAGAAATCCGCGCGCCTGGCTGCGGAGCTCCGACAAAAGTTGCAGCATGCTTCAGAGGTGCGCTCCAAGCAGTGTATGTTTGAGAAAGAACATAAATGATAATAACAACATAGTACAGTAAATGATGTACAGGCAACATGGTGTATAAATGACATGGTGTGTACAGTAAATGATTATAAATGATTATGAGCGATTAAAAACGATTAGAAATGATTACATATGTATCAATGGAAGTAAAAACCTTGAATTTAGATGGACACATCTCTCCACCCACAAACACCGAAATTACACACAGACATTCAGACGTACGGTGCAGACAGACATGAACATACAAGCATACTGACATACGGAAATACTGAGGTGCAGAGAAAAAGAGAGAGAAAGAGAGATAGACCAACAGAGAGACAAAGACAGGCGCAAAGAGACATGCATACACACTGCGTATGTATACACATCACTGCACATCATTACACATACACTGACATACACTGACATACACTGACATACACACATACATGCATACACGCATACACACATACACACATACACACGCACAGGCACACAGACACACATACACACATACACACGCAGACATACAGACATACAGACATACAGACGTACAGTGCAGACATACAGACATACAGACATCCAGACATCCATCCATACATACATCCATACATCCATCCATACATCCATACATCCATACATCCATACATCCATACATCCACCCATCCATACATCCATACATCCATACATCCATACATCCATACATCCATACATCCACACATCCACACATCCACACATCCACACATCCACACATCCCATGCATCCATGCATCCATGCATCCATGCATCCATGCATCCATGCATCCATGCATCCATCCATCCATACAGCCATACAGCCATACATCCATCCATCCATCCATCCATCCATCCATACATCCATACATCCATACATCCATACATCCATACATCCATCCATCTATCCATCCATCCATACATGCATGCATGCATGCATACATACATACATACGTACATACATTCACATTTGCATTATGTACTAGGTGTAGAGGTATCAAGAATGATAGTTCTGCCACTATTGATCCCAATTGCAGATATTGCTGACGATGTTGGTGACAGTGCCATGGGATGTTTATGCTACTTTAATTTATCATACATCTACAGACAAATTGAGTCTGATACAAGTAGAGGTTGTTCAACGCGGGCAGGAGGTAGGCACCCTTGAGTCATGCTCGCTTTGTAGAGCTGCAGAGCACCAACACTTTGGAACCGTTCCTCCGGTTTGAGCTACCTATGTTCTGTGAATCACTTTTACATATATGCTTGAATCAAAAGTTGATCCTTGGTACACATTTTTGTAAATACAAACATGTTATCACAATTGTTATTATTGCTTTTTAATTGGTGTTATTGATATTGTTGTTCCTAGCAGTGGTGGTAGTAGTAGTAGCAGGAGTAGTAGTAGTAGCAGCAGGAGTAGTAGTAGTAGTAATAATAATAATAATAGTAGTAGTTGTAAAGTAGTAGTAGTAGCAGCAGTAGTAGCAGCAGGAGTAGTAGGAGTAGTAGTAGTAGTAGTCGTCGTCGTCGTCGTCGCCGTCGTCGTCGTAGTAGTAGTAGTAGTATTAGTCGTCGTCGCCGTCGTCGTCGTAGTAGTAGTACTAGCAGCAACAGAAGCAGCAGCAGTAGTATTTGAATTGTACTTTGCAAACTATTATCTTTTTTGTGAAGTCGGTTGTTCTATCCTTTTTGTGAATTACGGACTGAAACTTTCCCTTCTTTGAACTGCCTCTTGTGAGACAATCATCCTCTCTTGCTTATCTCTACTTGCAGATACATTTCTCCAGAAGAATCTATTGTGTACGTCAAAAACATTTGTATACAGCCTACATTTGTCTGCACGCCCGGGGCTGTTCGAACATGTTCGCCATGAAGCCTCACTTCCAATGACCTCTCTGAGCACAGAACCACGGTCTGAACGCCTTCGACCTTCCCCTCTGTGAAGATTTCTGTTGCAATTTCGTTGCACGAGACTCAAGTCCTCTCTGCTTCTCTAAACGCTGGGGAAGACTTTTTCTTAGAAGCTGGACCTTCGCGGCCAGGTCCAGCAACTGCAACTTCAACGCCAAGAGGAAGAAGCTTTTGCTGAATCTCAATTTGCAAGGCTGGTGGCGAGTTTGCTGTCGCGGATAGAGGTGCTTGTCATTGAGTCATTGACTATGTGGCTGCTGTGAGGTGCTCCGTTTCTACTGGCATGGGGTCGGAAAATGTTGTTTGATGCTTTGCTATATTTGGTACTTGGGATGCTCTGCTAGTTGGTAGTTGATGGATGTTGATGGTAGTTTCTGGTCAGGTACCTAGTAGGTGGAGAAACTGCCAGGAAAGCCTTGGAGCACGAGGCACACCAGGAGGCACTGGTCCAGCGTTGAAAGACACAGAACGAGCGCAACCAAGGCTTCCAAGGTCAGAGAAGCAGAGAACCCCAGAGAGTAGCTGCGAAATCCAAGCTGTTCGGAGCTGTTCTGAGCTGTTCCAAGAAACTTCTGTGTAGGCCCTTGCCCAAGAGACAAGGCGCCCGACAGTTTAGCTGTCTCTGTTTTCGCAGGCATTTGCCAGGTTCCACCCAAAACATGCTGTTGCTATTCGGTGTTCCGGAGAGTTCCAGTTCTAGGAAGCAAAACATTCTGGTACACAAGACACTTTTGATAAAGGAATCACCACACTCAAACCATCTGCACATACTGTATGTGCACAATGTTAGGCTCCAACTCAAGTCCACCGAAGCAAAATTGAGGCCGGAGTGTTGAGATTTTGGGAGTTTTGGACATCAGATTTGGGAAGGGATCCATACCCTGCACGAGGTGTGTTGAAGGTAGTTGTGCAGAGGCGCAGATGTGTTTCGATTCATGCTACAAGGACAGAGAGTGCAGCTGTTTTTTGGACAAATGAGCAAATTAGAAATTCCATTTCATGCCATTTCCAAATGCCATTTCATGCCATTTCTATTTGATGTGTTTCGAGTGCGGCTGGTCTACCACTTTCTTTCACAGGAGCTTTTGTTGGCACAAGAAGAAGCAACTGAACAAAAAGATCTTCGCGAACAGGATTTGCTGCAACTGCACAGAGCCTGTGCAGAGTCATTGGAAGGACGTCGACATAGTCGGGTTTTGATGCACACAAGTCGCCTACGACATGGGTGTAATCATGTTTAATCAAATTTATTAATGTACGCGCGCGTGTGGGTGCGTTTGTGTGCGTTTGTGTGCATGTGTGTGTGTGCGCGTGCGTGTAAACATACAAATATATTACAATATATACATATATATATACACACACATATATATATATTTACATATATATATATTTACATATATATATATATATATATGCATATATGTATACATCCACGTTTGTACACATGTACTGTACATACTGTCATGCAAACAAATGTTTGAACAGTACATGCCAATCTGTTGCTGGGTGGTGACTCTTGTTGGGCTAAATCTCCAGACCCTGAAGGACTCCCCTTAGTGTTCTATGAGGAAGTTTGCAAGAGTTTTGAAGCGAATGAGGAGCGAAAAACTGCCTTCACTGTGTCCCGCTATGGACACGTTCTTGAAGCAGTAGCCAGTTGCGTACATACACTCCTCAGAGAGAATACCGAGCTGCAAGATGCACAAAGATCGCTTTTGGATGCTAGCAATCTTGTGGAGCGCGTTGATGAGATCCATCACGATGAGTCTGGATTGACTTCGTCACTCGAGCAGATGTCATCACTTGACATCAACTTATCTTCCCTGACTCCTTTGAATTTTGCATCACTTGATGGCCATCGCCGCAGAACACTTCGACAGGATCGGCCTAGAGATCGAGAGCCCGATGCACCGCAGGAATTGCACCGTGAGGTCTTTGCAATGCATCAAGAGCTGGCCAATTCACGCGAGGAATTGCGACAGTTCTTGGTGCAGAAGGAAATCGAACGGGATGTGCAAGAAGCAAAGCTTTGCAAAGCAAGTGGTGACATGTCACAAATGCGGCTGGAAATGGATGAAATGCATCAATCTCATCTGCAAGAACTCTTTGTTTTCCAACAAGAGCTCGAGAAGTTGAGATCCAAGACAACACCTGCTCCAGAGGCAAAGGCGATTGTGGAGACTCCGACAACCAGCTCTGCAAGCCGCCATTTCCCGGGCTCTCAGTGGCGCCAGACACCAAATGATTCAAAATCGAGCCGCACTGCGAAAGGTTTTCGCATGCTTGGCGCAACAGCCACCACCGAAGCACTCCGAAGCATTGGTTTCAAAGGAGGGGACAAATTGATTGAAAGTCATGAAAGGAGCAGTCAGAGTCATGGTGGATCGGATTTTCAACACACAGATGTGAACAGATCTCGAACAGATTCACAGTTCAGCTTTCGCGATATGGACTGGGAAATCAGCAGGGCCAAAGCACAAGGAGAAGAACGTGTGGAACTGGCAGAACCCAACCTTGAGGAATCCAAGCAAAGCATGTTGGGAGTGGAAGAAAATTCCATAGGTTCCCAAAGTTGGGAAGATGTAGCCATTTCAGATTCAAGCCGCCAAGTGAATGAGCTTCCAGCGTTCGGAAGCCCGGCAGGGGCGGACTCCAGTGCATTGAAAAAGGCTTATGCGTACGCGGAAACCCTGTGCGATGCGCAGCGATATCGAGAGGCTCTGCCACTTTTGGACAAGATCATAGATGTTGGCCACGCAAAGCCACAGTGCTTGGAAGCTGCAGGCATAAGACCAGCAGACGTTTGGGCATACACAGGAGTGGCCAAGCAAGGCGAGAGCCTGACGGAGGAATCGATCAACGCTTACTGTGAAGCTATACGCTTAGATCCCTTGTTGCATGTTTGTCACGCCAACCTAGCATCACTCTACAGCTTTCAAGAGGACAATGTCAAAGCTCGACAGCACATCTCTTTTGCTTTGCAGTTGGATCCTTACAGCCAAGCCTATGTGGAACTGGCAAAGAAAGTGGGGTTTGAGCCAAATATGTCAAGCCCATAGCATTGGCAAAAGATCGAGACCCAGGGAAAGATGAGCTCCTGGGAAAAGCGCCTTGAAATCTCGAAGGCGAAACCAAGATTCCAATGAGATCCAACAAGCAACCTTCACTTTGGGCGAAGCTAAGCTCCAAGGTTTGTAGGGACTCTGGCTCGACGATGTGGTATGTCGGACTCAGCCATACCTCAAGATTCTAAGCATCCGAAGCCCAAAGAAGATTGGCTGTGAAAAGAATACAGCACCTCGGGCATCGCAAGTGGGCACCACCCTTGTTCCTGCCGCAAGGCCGCAAGGTTCCCCCAAGACCCAAGTAATCCTCCAGTGAGCCACAGGATGAGCAATGGTACAGCAACAGAGCTGTCACTGTTCGAAATCAAAATCAGCGGATATGAAGGGCTGAAGCAAAAGTCCAGCCAACGGTGAGAGTGCCAAAGTTGGGTGCAGCCTCGCTTGTGAGCTGGTCATGCGTTGCGGTGCAGCTAGTGATTGAATTATCATGGATTCTCCATAACTTGAGGATGGTCCACAAATGTCCATAAGAATCCCGGTGCTCCCATATCTCTATATATCTCTCAGCTTGGCTCAAGCTCTTCCCCTTGGTGCTAAGCGACTTCCGTACCTTGGCACAGCATTCGGAAGAGAATGACATGTGACTGTGATATTCAAAGGTTGTGAAGATTTGCAGCTTGAAAGGATGTGAAAGGTTTGATTCAGAGATGTTTGGAAGAAATACGAAAGAACAAACTCTTAAGCTGTGAAACTTGCCCATTTGTAAGCAAGGTTTTTACTTGGAGCAGGAGCAGGACGAGAGTCGGTGTCACTTCTTTGCTTCAGGAATTCTATGGAAAAATGTTGGAAAAAACATGATGAAAAATGATGAACTCAATGGATTTCTCAGATTTGGGGATTTCTCAGATGAACTCATGATGCTAGAACTGCTTGGGATTTCTCAGATTTGGGGAGCCAGATGAGCCAGGCATCACGAAAGATGAGCAGCACGAAAGAGAAGGTTTTCAGCGCTGGGCACCTCGATGCTGTCAATGCCGCCCATCCTCACATGGTGGGCCTGCCATGTGCGAGACAGGGTCCAGATGGGTCCAGTGAGGCAGAAAGCTCGGTGGTTTCGAACGTTTTTTATTTTCCCCAACGGTTTGGGAAGGTTGGTTGATTGACGAGTATTTTTTCAGAGGGGCTGAAACCACCGACCAGAAAGTCTGTGATGCAGAGTACTCCAGTTGCTTGACTGGCACACTGAAAATCCTTGAATGATTGAGTGGACATATGAGACATGCTTAGTCCTCGGTAGCCTTTGGCTCAAATCCAGTTAAGTTACATAGGACTTCATGGGTTACTCGGAGCTTCAATCAGAATGAGTCTTGGGAGGCCAACGAGAGCATCCCGCCGGATCGGCATCGTTAGAGAGATCCCATTTGACTTTTTTGATCTACAACTGGATCTATATCCTTGGTCTCAATTGGTACTGGTAACATGACAGTGTTGCGAAAGGCAGACACATTGGACAAATCAATGGGACATGCAGTTAATTGCAGTTATGTACTTGGTGCAAGTACTCGTAGTTTGCCAATTGTTTGCTAATTGCTACTTGTCTCTTTGTCCCATGATTCACAGATAGGTTCCAGTTGTGGCAGGATTTCTTCCAACAGACTGGTCTGCCACAGGCTTTGTCATGGGCGAAGCCGTGTGCAAGGCCTTGTAAGGTGCAATGCAGTTGATCCTGCGGTTGTTGCTAGTTCCAATGGTTCCTTACCGCAGTGTGGTAGCGAAGATGACTGCTCCATGGCTGTCGGATCAGCGTGCTGAAAATGTCATGGGTCGATCGTTGATGGTGAGTAGTAGACCATGCTCAGCTGCTCTCTCCTCGCCGGCGAAGCCGCGACCAGGTGCAGAAAGGCACGCAGTTTTTCTTCAGCCGAGTGGCTGGGCACCCAGCTACAGAGCTCGCTGAATTCTCGGTGGAACTTTGCGGCTCGGTCTAAGGAGTCAATATGTCTTAGCCTCAGAGCACCTGATGGTGATGGTAGCCCCAAGGATGGCTCGAGTCACACTGAGGCATACAGCACTCCCCTCTTCAGAAAGACGAGGACGGACCTGGATTTGCACAAGACATGCTTTTAAGATCTTTGAAGATGTTTTTAAGAACATGGTTTAAGACACGTTTTCAAAATGTGTGGTTTATATGGCTTTATTTTTGTGCTGTTTTTGATTCAAAATACTTGGCTGGATTTTGGCTTGTTGATTTGCTCAAATCAGTTTGGCCCATATTGTAGGAGAGAAGAGCTGGCAGAGAAATGGGACAATCTCGGCTTTTCCATTCGGCCAATGAATGGACATGTGAGGCCAGCATGCTGATTGCAGTGAGGATCAGTGAGATCATGTGAGATCTTAAGAGAGCTACTGAGCAGTACTGTAGAATCTACTGTAGACACCTCGGCCGTGAAGAGTTTTCGGTTTTGAGGTTCACTTGGACAGATGGCAACTGGGACTCGGGCGTTTTTGTTCCAGCTCCATATCAGTTGATGCACATCAATGCAGGAGCCTTGACTAAGTGTGACAGGTGCAGCAATGTGTGTGGTTTCTTGCTTCGTGCAGGAGCAAGTGACTACACATTTGTTCTGGAGCTGTTCTAAACCTATCCAAAACTCTTGTTGTTGGATCCTG
The DNA here is from genome assembly GCA_009767595.1 of Symbiodinium kawagutii. Classification (NCBI taxonomy): domain Eukaryota; class Dinophyceae; order Suessiales; family Symbiodiniaceae; genus Symbiodinium; species Symbiodinium kawagutii. The sequence goes on from VSDK01013818.1 coordinate 126,485, forward strand.
TGTGGCATGGGCTTCATCAATGGAAACAACATTCTCTACACGCAGCCTGCAGATGCCTGGAGGCCAACACTGTATATATGTATATAAGTAGTTCAAACTCCACAAGGATCTAAATATACTCTCCACATAGTCTACTCTCATCACTCATCGTCTTTGGTCACCCGTTTTTTGGCCGGTCTTTTGTGACCCTGGGTGAGATGACATGCAGCTGGCTCCACTAAGGAGCACTGCACTATGGTGTGTCTGTGTTCGAAGGCATGAAGGTACCTGGGTTACCTGTCTCCGGGAAAAGTGAGCGCAGGAAAAATGAGAAAAATCACAAAAGGGTTGAAAGAATCGGAGCCAGGACATGACTTACCCAATATCTGGAAGCCAAACAAAAAAATCGATTCCCATGCAGATAGACAATTTTGAGTATAGATAGATAGACCGTGTATGTATGTACAGTAAGTGTATGTACGTGTCTTGTTGGATCACTTTTGGTCGGGAATGCTCAGGTGCACAGTTCACTTGCTTTCAGGCCTTCGCTTGCAAGGATGGCAAGATCCGCTTGCTGAATCCAGAGCTGAATGCCCGACGCATGCAGAAGGGTGCAGATGCCCTGTTGCCCCCAAGCAGCACAAAGAGCGGGAGCAGATACTTGTGGAAGTTGGATGGTGTTGGATGCCGCCGGAGACAAGTGAGAGAAAGAAGTTGAAAAGTCCAATATCATTTTGATATTTTGAAGTTAAGAAATGATTTCGTGACTCGAATATCCCTCAAAATTGTTTCTGCTTGAAGTTGCACTGGCAACAGCGCTCAGAAAGTCCGTTTGTGCTGCATGCATTTCTACACAGTGCAATGCTGGTGATGGTCACATTCCGATACATTACCCTCTGGCAAGGATGCCCCAAGTGCCAACAGACATGTTCATCAACGGCGTGATGGAAGCCATTAGACGGAACAGAGAATTTGTCCCAGCTTACGGTATCTTGGATGATTGGAAAGCTGACAAGTTCTTACAGCAGGTGGTGAGGTTGATTTGTTTCAATTTCAAACATTGGCAGAGCTGTGCAAGGAAACAATGCCTCACTTTATGTGCGGCCGTTGCTATTTGCAAGCGGACAAATGTTGGGCCTGGCTCCATTGGCTGGCGAGTACACCTTCTTCGTCACGGTCTTGCCCGCTGGCGGATACTTTGGAAAGGGCAGCGAGGTCGGAGTGAAGGCGCTTTGCAGATTAGTTGAATCTAAAAACTTGTTTTCCACACATGATCTCAAGACTTTGAGATACTTTGAGCAAGATTTTCATGAATGAAGATCGAGCAATGCCCAGTGGAAAGGAGTTCAAGTTGGGCAAAGCTCTTTGTTTCGCAGGCTTTAGTGAGCCTCAACCACGACCGTGCTGCTCCCAAAGGCTTGGGTGCCGTGAAGGCTGCCGGGAACTACGCCGCAGACATAGCTCCAGTGCATCAAGCGCATGGAGAAGGCTACAACACAACTCTCTACTTAGACGCTAAAGACAGGAAGTTCATCGAGGAGTTCTCGGTGTGCAACTTTGTTGGAATTACCAAGGTGCGGAGGGGGTTGCAGGTTGGAATTTGCAGGTTTCATCACGTTTCATCAGGTTTCCGGTGTGCCATCTTTGTTTGCAACAGCGTTCGTAATGTTCATGCACCAACAGTTTGCACCACTGGTTTTGTTCTTGAAGGACGGCCGCTACGTGACACCAAAGTCCGATACGATTTTGCAGTCAACGACCAACATCATGCTGCAGCAGATCGCGCGCGACCGGGGTATGATTGTTGAAGAAAGACCGATCGACTTCGCGGAGGAAATCGGAAACTTTAAAGAAGTAGGTGCTTTGGCCAAAAGGGTCGTTTGTGACTCTCATGCAGACGCCGACATGTTGTGTTCAGATTGTTGCGCCTCTTTCCGTCATTGCTGAATCATTAGGTATGTGTGGCACCGCTGCTGTGGTGGTGAAGGTGAATTCCATCACTCATGGTGACAAGACCATGACATTTGATGATTTTGAAACTGGCCTGCACTGATGGATGCACTTGATGAACACAGTCTTCATAATGTGTTTGTCAAGGGCGCTTTCACGAATTTGCATTCGACATGCAAAGTGTCTTTCTTTCGAAGCCACAGTGCAAAGGACGTCATTTCTAGCTTACGAAGCGAGCTGACAGCCATTCAGTGTCGGAATCTTAGCTGTTTCCCTGGGTGAAGGTGTGGTGTTTTTTCATGTCTTTTTCAACTGTTCATCCTTAGGATGAGTAGCAATATCTTGAAGCTTGCCACAACGTGTTCAAGCGACAGCTTGGCCGTGTTCTGCTTGCTCTTTTTGGCTACTGTTTGAGGTGGCGAAGCCGAAGACAAGCACGGATGGATGAAAGAAGTCTGTGATGCTGTCAATGACAACATTCCTGAGGTGAGTCGTTTGCCTGACTTCCTCTTTCTTTGCTCAAGTGTTGGGCTTCACCATCACATCTTGTCATGCTTTGTTGAGATTTGCCATGTTTTGCCTCAATTAGAGAAGTCTTTGGGCGTTGCCGGTGAGTCCCCTTTGCTCCAAACAAATTCGTCGGAATTTGTCAGGTGTTCCCCGTTCAGACTCGATCCTTTGCACCTGACATGGTCACGGCAGAGGCAGAGGGTCAGCACCCAGTGACTTACTGTGTCACTTCATTTAGTCTTAGTCCTTGGGTTAAGGCTTTCAATATCTTTCAAGACCTTTCAAGATCTTTCAAGGTCCTTTGGTCTAAGACAAGTAAGATTTCTTAAGATTTCTTAAGTATCCGTTGAAATTTGATGAAATATGGAAGTGCTTATTTCACATTTGGTTACATCCCTTCCACGTTTCACATCTGTGAGACTTGCTGAAGAGGCCAAGGGACAGGTCCAGCGAATGGGCAGCCAAGCTATGCACGGCTTGGAGCGGCTGTTGCTGGAACACGTCGTGGCCAATGCAGAGCCGGGCAATCCCGACAGCGTCCTCGCGGCGATGGATGCCTTTTGGAACAAGACATTTCAGGCACAAGGCGAGGCGACTCAAAGGTGTGTTCACATCGACGATTTTTGATGTTCAAACATAGTACAACTGACATAGAGGTTGGTGTAGCACGGTCAATTCCAATGTTTGTTTCCTTGTTTTCAATTCTTTGCATTTCTTCTTGTTTGTTGGATTGTATCCTATCTACAATATGTGATCATATATGAGAATTGCATATTTGTAGATATACATGATATACACATCTTCATGCATTATACACATATTTTCGATCAGGATAGTGATGCCGTTTATGCAGTTTGCAAACATGGTGCTGGAGGTGCCGAGAAATGGAACGTGCGCGGCTTGAAGATTGAAGATGCAGTCAGAGAAAAAGTTCAAGCCAAGGAGACGACTTGGAAACTCTTGCCATGCACAGACACATGAATGAACCAAGAATGTGACATGCATATGCGAATGGTCTCTTTGACAAACCTGATGAGGTAAGGCCATTGACTTCTAAAGGTGTTGTTCAGATGAGCAGGAAGCGAAGCAAGAAGTGAATGAGTCAGTGGATGAGTTAGGATGAGTAAGGATCACTAGGTTGACAAAAGAACACGGGCCTTGAAGGAAAGGTGCTCAATTTTGATCCACTGCCTGGCACTGCCAGGAGGGGACAAAGAAACCCGTGAGATGCCTTGAGATGGGCACCTACTGTCTTCCAGCTGCACTGGTTGGTTCTGAGCTTGTCAACATGTTGGTCCATTGGTTCTTAATTCATCTTCCATAAAGATCCATAAAGAAACTTCTTTTTTTCATGATGATGTCCTTCTTTCCGCTTCCAACTTGGCAACTTGGTGGGACTTGAACACTCAACTGAGAATTATGCGTTGCACTTAGGCGGATACAGTGCGCTCCGAATAGCACGAAATTTGCCCGAAGGATCCAAGCTCCTCAGTGTGGAAAAGGACAGCATTTTTTTGCCAGTACTCGATCATTCTGGGGATTGTTCAGCGGAGGCTACCCTCCCTGGATCAGGCTTTCTCTGCCTTGTGGTATTTTGCCATTGCTGTCTCCCATTTTCCTCGTCTCGTCTACCTCTTGTCTCCCATCAGGCAACCGGCCTCAGGCACTTTGTGTCCCATGATTTTGTTGTCTCACATTTATCCTAGTCTTGCTTCCCTCCATCGCTTATCTTGTGGGTGACGTAGGTTGGGATGCTTTTGCTTCGTCTCCCATTTGCATCCCAGATGTCCCACCTACCCCAATTTGTTTCAATGGGCTTTGGGCATCTTGCTTCGCATCTTATACTGTAATTCTTATTTTCCGCGCATGTTTGAGTGCCTTCGCTCAATTTTGCGGCTGCCTGCCATGGAATGATGGCTTTTCTATTGTTTGCTGCTACAAGTTTGCTGCTACACTTTGACTCCTGTTGTGCTTCTCCACTTCTCTCAGACCGGTCTCCAAGATTCTGAGAGTGCGCGGCGGGCTGTGCGTTTCTCCCCCGTTCGGCCACATGACTTTGCAACTCTATGGTCCCATGACTTTGCCATTGCTTCTCGCTTCTCTCCCGGCACTAAGTGCTGGCTGATCCCGCCATTGCCTCCCACTCGTCTCCCGGTACGCAGTGGGTGCCTCGAGCCACGCTTTTCCCGCTGTCGCTGACAGATTCAACATGATGTCAAGATATGTCAAGATTCAAATTCAGAATTTGATGTGGGTTTCCATGGGTTTCCCAACTTTTTGCAGAGGTGTCTATGAGCGGTGTGTAGTCGTAATGAGGTATTGTTCAAGACCTTATTTGTTTGCAAAGCCCGTCGCACACAAAACAATTTGCCTCAATTTTCTGACACATGCAAACTTGTTGCGTTGCCTTCAATCGTGCACTTCTTCGTTTACCCTGTATGATTTTTGGTCGTTGCCCGGTACTGGGAACATGTCATCGAAAACTGGCTGCTTCCTCCGCCTCAAAGTGAAGAAATACAATCATGATCAATCATGATAATTCATGACCAATCACGAGGACGAGCTTTTTGCCGCCATCGCGACAAAAGTCATTGAATTTGCTGGCTTGGACGACAAGGCCTGGGGATGTCAGGTGCTGCACCGCCAGTGTCTTAGATCATTGCCGCAGGTGAAGATTTGGATGGGAACCGTGCACTCTGAGATTGCCAACATCACGCATAGGCGCTGCAGGGCAGTTCCTGCTTCCCAAGTGACAGGAACCGGAGATTTTGCTCAGGCTGGAACAGGAGCCAGCTGACTTTGTGCTGGTGGACCACTCCAAGGAACCTGTGACTGTCTTGGGAGGGACTGTACGCTGACTGGCTACTTCAGTGGGGTTCACCATTGATGGACAAACTCGTTGGACATGCTTCATGGAAGCAGACATATTCTTTTCGTGCAGGAGAGATATGTTCCAGACTTGAAGCTACTGGAAGAATGTGGGGTCATCACCAAGCAGCTTGACAGGATAGAGTACAGAAGCCAGATCAGATCACAAAATATCAGAATCAGTTGAAGTCTAATGTGGACAGCAAAAGATGCAAAAGGACGGAAACGCGCTAGTGTTTGGCGCTTGCGGTCTTTCTCCCAATCTGATTCCCCAGCAAAAATCATGGCTTTGAGGTCTTTTAATCGCTTCATGGGGACCCAAAGCTCTGTTGGGAACTGTTCCGGCTTAGGATGAAACTCAGCATTTGTAAAGCACACACTTACATCAAATGAAAGATTTCTACATGTACATGCCTGAGCAACAAGAGCTGGTGCTTCAGTACTGCACATGTTCTTGAAGTGCTGCTTCAGTGATCGCAAACTAAGGGAAACTGCTGTGGTTGGTGACGTGGAAGTGTACCCTGGTGATGAGAGGCACGACATTTCTTCGCGCCTGGCTTTCCAGTTTGGGATTGGTGACATCTGGAGACTTGGTAGAGTTTCCAGAACTGGTTGGAAGTTGTATGTGTGTGTGTGTGCGTGCGCGCTTGTGGTGATTTGCCTACCTTCTGTTCCTGGTTCTACAGCTACACCGTCAATTCAGCACAAGAGGTCAACGAAACAGCTCGGCTTTGGTCGATTTGGAGGCCTCCAAAGGTCATCGAAGAAGAGATCAGCCGCTTTTTCTCAGACAGGGCTTTCGGTTTGGCGACAATGGCTGCTTGGTTTGAAATCATGAATCTAATTTCTTATCTATGTCTTTGGAGATATACGTATATCGTATATACATAGATAGAGACATACATATATATGTAGATAAGTGTTCCTGAGCAAAATTGTTGATGCAAGATCTCCTGCACAGTATCGCGCAGTAGTGGTTCTTCATACAGAAGTTGTTCCTCTGAAAGCAGGTCAGGCCGATTCTTGAATGTTGCCAAGGTTTGAGCTGTTTTGCACTGGAGACATTTTCGAGGACAATCATGACACTGGCAAAGCGGAAAGCTGAATCTCTTCCGTTAAAGCCTCATTTTGCTGGAATTCTTCGTATGTCGCTTTCCAGGATCTTCACTGCACAATCTTGAAGGGAGTGATCCCTGATCTGGCCTGTGGGGCAGAATCACTGCTCGCTAATCATTCAGCTGCCAGCAATCCCCCTTTTTTCATAGCTCGGGCACGTGCAACGGCAGCGAATCCCTGCAGAGCATGTTGGAAAGCTGAGCCAGAAATGTTTTATTGAAAGAACTAATTCAGGCGTGGGGCATGTCCTTCAGGAGTTCAAGATATCTGAAGTGTAATGCTAACTGCTGCAAGTTTCTTGCTTGGCTTTCACTTAAATGTGTAGACTGCTTTGCTCAAGTGCCAGCGGAACAAAAAACATACTGGTCAGCCAGCAGCTGGCAATGTATGGTGTGCCCAGAACTGTGGCCTTCCGATGCACTACAATGATCATCGACCCAAGTCACTCAAGCAGTCTCAAGCCACCTTCGGGATGTACAGCAGTGTCTGCCAGGATGACCCCAGGTTCCTGTCCTTGACCAACCAGGCAGATGGATGCAGATGGCATTTTCTGCAGCAAATGATGATAGTGCGGTACACCCGATTCTAAGCCACCATGATAAGGTTCGGGGATATAGTAATTATGCAGTTGGTAGTCATATTCTCCAAGATCAGTGGCTCATTTGATGTACCACATCAGAGTTGAAGTCACTTTCCCCTGTGTCCGAGTCGAACCACTGCATCCTTCGCTTCATAGTCTTTGCTCGCTGTGCTCGCGAATTGGGGGAAGAGGACAAAATGAGAAACCACTGAAGTGGAACCATTTTCCTGGTGAGAGGTTTGATCAAGTTGATGCAGAGCCACACCACGATGTTTTATGAAGATTATGAAGGAAAGATGGTACACTTGGTGACCGGAATTGAATGTGAAGACTCGCCACCACATGGTGGTACTCTCTGGAAGGCCTTAGGAGAGGTTTTTGATCAGGCAATTGCAATAGCATTTTGGGATCTAGTGAAAAAGGCTTTCCGTTTTTTTTCGAATTTGGGGGTTGATATGGACCAAACGCTACAAAATACAAGGCTTTGCGAGGTCGCATCAATTTTGTCGATGTTTGTGACATGCAAGAAATCCACGCAAGTAGCCACTGTGTTTGCATGTCGTGGATTGCCAAATACCATGGCCTTGGACAGCATGTACAACACAACCTCGGACAAAGTAGTGAAGTGTTTTGAGTTTGTTGGGGTTGAAAGCCAATACTATTCCCAGTGTCTTTGTTGCCGTTTCATTGCCGGGACACCAAAATAATATGCGCTAGTAGCGGTGTCGTGAATATGAATTGCAAAAAACACTGCAAAGACCAGAGTTTTGGAAACAATTTGGACAACCTGATTGAAAAGCAATGTGTTTTGCAGTTGGGACAGGCACAGCTATGGGTCTTTTGCGTTGTCGCCCATTGTTTGGTGTGAAAAGAAATCGAGTACACGAAGCACTTGGCCAGGGCGCCTACTGAAACATTGCTGAAGTAACCCGTGCTGCTGAAAAGCCCTAGGTGTAACTGCAAGGCCAGCAACAAGCTAAGCAGCGCAACATAGAGGATCCTACAGGTTGCGTGAAGGCCACGTGCCAATAGATCCAACACGGGTGACCCTAGAGGTGTTGCATAAGTGGTCGCCCTCAAGGCACAGCCACATGAATTCAAGGTAGGAAACCAACTCAGCAAATATCACCCTATTTTGACTGCCTCACAAGTACCCCCATGACATCAGCACGACATAGGCTTTCGTCCCCCAGCTGTGGAGGTTGACAATGGCCAAAAGCGTTGAAGGATAAGAAGGTCAACAATGTGGTACTAGTGAATTCTAGTGAAAGTGCTACAGGCTATGCATGGTAGTGAAGCTAGTGCTAGCGCTGCCGCCAGCTGGTGGTCAATGGTGGCCGCCTCGCACTGCAAGGACACACGTTGCAAATACCAATATTTTCGTGCACAGTGCGCATGCCCTGAGTCCCAGCTGGAGGAGACTTGAGCTAAGAACTGCACTCAGAATGTAGATCGAATGTAGATCTAAAACTTTGAAGATTTCAGATGCACAGTGGACTGCAGGACTGGATGGAGCACCGTGCGCGTGGCTCCTGCCATCTCGATGTCCTGCCTGATCGCAGTACCGTGCATGTGAGGCAGTAGGCTTGCCAAGCACACAGGATGGGCCAGGCTGTGGATCGTACGATGGCCAAAAAATCTGTATATCATCGAATCAAGCATGTCAATACATATTGGAGGAGAATGCATGGGATGTGTTTAATCTGTGTAATGATGATGTTATGTAAACACATATGGATCAATCCACTTATTTATGTATGTATTTATGTTCTGCATGCATGCATGCATACATATACATTATGTATACATATGTGTACAGGTATTTGTTATGTGTAGAGGTATATGTGATGTTTTGTTTGTTTGTTTGTTTGTTTGTTTGTTTGCTTGCTTGCTTGCTTGCTTGCTTGCTTGTTTGCCGTTTGTTTGTTCGTTCGTTTGTTTCTTTCTTTATTTATTTCATTGTTTCTTTGTTATCGATTGGCCAATGAATTACACACTACATACATATGTTTTAGATATATAGGCAGTTCAACCGGATTCATGTTTTTAGTACTGCAAACAAGCACAATGTACCTGGATATTCAACAAGGTGCAAGATTGAAAGTTGTTTTGCAGCTGGAACGGCCTCGTAAGCGTGTGCAAATAGACTTTTTTGTACAAAAAACGAGCAGTTGAATTGCCGATGTTCCTGTTGAGCTCTTGATGCCCTGATCCAGTTGGTATCTCTTCGCGACAAAAATCGCTCCGCCGACACCCTGCGGTACATGCGACATCATGCCACAGAACATTCTCCACAGCAGTGGAACATCAAGTTGGGTCCATGCCCTTTCAAAGGAGAAAGCATCAGTGTTGGAATGTATTGGGTACAGTGGAAAGCCATGGAATGCCTGGATTTTATCCATCACAGTCAGTTTATAACAGTTGCCAGTTTGAAGCAATCACAGTCAGTTTATGATATGTCAATCTTCGCCTGTTTGAAGCAATCCCTGTCAGTTTATGATATGTCAATCTTCGCCTGTTTGAAGCAATCCCAGTCAGTTTATGATATGTCAATCTTCGCCTGTTTGAAGCAATCCCAGTCAGTTTATGATATGTCAATCTTCGCCTGTTTGAAGCAATCCCAGTCAGTTTATGATATGTCAATCTTCGCCTGTTTGAAGCAATCCCAGTCGAAAAGATCCTGTTTTCGCCTGTTTATCTTCTGTAGCAGGGACTTTTTGCAGTTCGGATTTCCGCAGCCTGGGCTCAGAATCTCAAGGAGCCGGCCTGATAGTGAACAGATAGCGCCTTGCTGCGGGCGGTTCTTGCAGCGCTTCAACGGCCACAATTGCATCAATTGCACAGGCCTCAGGCAGCCTTGGGTCCTGACCAATTTGGAGTTTCTTAGTTAGTGTCCAGTTTCTGTCCAACTTGGCAAATCCAACTTGACAAAGAAAGTCGCTTGTCCAGCCAAGCATTTGCTGCACTTTGCGAGGCTAAAAGAACTAAGCACTTTCCATCATGTATGCCAAGGCCCGAATTTTCTCACCAGTCAATTGTATGTATCATCCGTTTGTGCTCTTTATACATCTTGCTGTATATCTTTTGCATGGACGGCTAGGAAGCATAGGACATATAGGACATAGAGCACTTTGTGCAAGATTTTCGTAAACAAACCATCAAGCGTCAGTCAATCAGCAGTGATCACTGTGATCATGTGTGATCTAGTTTGTGTCGACATGTTTGGAACATTTTGGAATTGCGATTGTTTCGGCAGCAAAGGACAACTATGGAGGATTCTCAGGCTGGATTTTCACATCTCACACACTCTTGAGAAACTTGAGAAAAATTGCTGCCTGGCGATCTGTTCTGAAATGCACATAAGTAGGCCATTTTGATGTTTTCCTTTGGCGTAATGTGAAGCAGCGTGCAAATTGCAATTCACAGTCAGACTTTGGTTGAATTTGCTTACAGTCGCAGGAAACCCATACAGCCAGTTTGGCGGGCAGGACGGCAGCAATGAGTGATATAGCAGCAAGCATCGCTGTGTACCGGCGTCATCAGACACTATGAGACACTAAACATCAGTGGTGATTGGTCTACGGTACTTGTTTTGTGTCACAGCTCAGACAAGACAAGTCGGAAACTTCACTCGCTGTTACTATTGTCATGTTTTGTCACTAGAAGCACTTTCATAACCCGGTGTGCGAAGGCTTTGGCCTTCGCATGCACCAGAGCCTGTGCGTAGGACATGGGGGCAACCAAGCCCTTGATGGGACCACCACAGGCATTGCGGAAGCTCCAACATGCTCCAACCATGTTGACTCATAGAAGACCTGGTTGTTCCATGTTTCCCTATTTGACAAGGGGACAAAAGCATTGTTTGAGTTTCATCAGCCCAAAGATTTCAAGGATGTTCAAACACAAACTGGGTCCAAGACGGCTTTTTGTAGCTTATGTTTGATATCCTGCACCGGAAAATGATCTGCAAGCAAAAAACTTGCAACGTGATGATTATGAGACAGGATTTGATGGACTTTGCTTCTAGCATTTTCAACTGTTTGGTTGCATACACTCGCATCCCAAAAGAGGCCGCAGAATCATGTTGTAGTATCCACTTTTGTCTATGTGCTTGTGACCCATCTTAATTTTGTTGTAGTTATTGCTTACTTGCTTTCTTACCGTAGACTGTAGACTCATTTCATGTCATTTAACGTGTTTTCCTTCCATGTTTCACCTTTTTTGTGATGGCGAAGATCCCTGCGGATAGTCACAACTCACTGAGTGAGCTCTGCAGATGACGCAACGAACTCGTCTCAACCTGCTGGGAGTCCTTGCGGCTCTGTTCGTTCCCTGGGCTGTGTACCTTGGAGCCGTTGAGCGTCAATAACTCGACGTTGTATACTGACATGATAAGTATGCAAAGTTAGGTAAGGTTATGTATGTATGTGTATATATATATATATATGTGTGTATTATATATTTGTGTGTATATAATATATATATATATATATCATTATGAATATATATATATATATATGTGTGTATTATATATGTGTGTGTATATTATATATATATATATATATATATATATATCGTTATGTATATATATATATATATCGTTATGTATATATATATATATATTTATATATATATCATTATGTATATATATATATATCATTATGTATATATATATATATATCATTATGTATATATATATATATGTGTGTGTATTATATATTTGTGTGTATATTATTTATATATATATATATCATTATGAATATATATATATATAGATATATATATATATATAGATATAGAATGGGCTAACGCCCAGGTGCCGCCGACCCCTTTCTTTTGTAAGAATGTGGGCTTGCTATGGAAGAGATAGGAGCTGAGGCTTTCCAAGGCAACTCCCGGGGCTAACACTAGCTGTGATATACCAGGTTCAGTCCTTGCTCACCAGCTCTTGAAAAGGGGGGTCGGCGGGACCTGGGCGTTAGCCCATTCTATAATGATGGGTGTCGATCATGTCGGGTGTTTCAAAGTGTTCTGTCCTCATGAATAAATGTTCCTTGTGTTGAGTCTTTTTCAGTCAGTGCAATCACATTAGCAAATGGGAACGTCTTACAGGGTCCGAACAGCAGCCACGCAACCGCCGCGCAATGCCACAGCAAGCTACTATGCCTTTGGGTGCCCTACCATGGCACATGGGAAGGTCTTCTTATAGAATGGGCTAACGCCCAGGTGCCGCCGACCCCTTTCTTTTGTGAGAATGCAGGCTTGCTATGGCAGAGATAGGAGCTGAGGCTTTCCAAGGCAACCCTCGGGGCTAACACTAGCTGTGATATACCAGGTTCAGTCCTTGCTCACCAGCTCTTGAAAAGGGGGGTCGGCGGGACCTGGGCGTTAGCCCATTCTATAATGATGGGTGTCGATCATGTCGGGTGTTTCAAAGTGTTCTGTCCTCATGAATAAATGTTCCTTGTGTTGAGTCTTTTTCAGTCAGTGCAATCACATTATGCCACTTATTCTGATTGTTGGCATCACTGCGCTACATTCATTGTACAATTGGGCAGGGTTCAACAGCACGGTGTCGTCTCAGGAAACATGGTACTGCTTGATCGATGGCTACAAAAACTAAATGAACTTCTACAAGTATCTTTGTAAATTCATTTATATATATATAAATATACTGTATATATATATATATATGTATCTATTTATTTATTTATTTATTTATTTATCTATCTATTTATTTACTTAGACATTTACATAGATACAAACATATATATATATACACACACACATATAAACCACGACAAGCCAACATATACACCGGTACCAGTACGAACGTTTCCTGCTTTAGCGCATCCTGCCAAAATAGTTTTCATGACTGCCACATGGGACATTTGGATCTATGTTTGATCAGCTTGGCGGCGCCCCGTGCAATCCATGCTGAATGGGGTGAAGGGCCACAACTAGAAGCACCGGATAGATTCCTGACTGCTAAGTGTACAACGCATGATTTGAAACACGTGATAGCTCAACTTCTGCTCCACTCCTAAGTAGGCGTTAACCTCCACCGTTGGTTTCTCCCTTAAGATCAAACATATGGCTACCTGTACCCCTGGCACATCCCATAAATGACGAGTTTCTAGTCCAACAGTTGGGATGTTCATCTACCAAATGTGTTGGTCATAGTCGGCGACCTCGTTCATTTTCTCAAACACATAAAAACACGCTGATAAGCCATGATAAAACATGAATCTAAAAAAACATATATATCTTAAAAACATATCCAAAACCAGATCGCAGTATCTTAAACCACCCAAGTTTCAGCACAACACCAGGTGCACCCTGGTGCGGCACCTCCCAAAGATCGATGAGGCCAGCGGCATCTTTCTTGGCCTCTTCTGGCCTCAAAGGTAGCAACCATGAACTGTTACCACCAATCATTCTCACCAACAGCTACTATCAACCATTGTCACCAACCATCATCGCCAAGCAGTATCAACCATTGTTAACAAAAACCTTTGCATTTACATGTTCAAAGCGCTATTCATTCTCAGCCATTGTTGGCCGTAATTACTCAAAATGATACTAATTACATATGGCACCCATCATCACGTTGCACTACTAATATCAAGCGAGTTATTGTCTTGTCAATCATGGGAATCAACTGATCTCTATCAACTGTCTTGGCCACGCCAGGGTGGTTATCTTTGATGGATACGGGGTCCATATAGTACTCAGATTGGTGCGCTAGCAAACCAATGTTGTGTATTGTTTGCACGAGGTAGTCTACAAAATGAAGATCCGGGGGACGCCGCAACATGCGCTGATCAACAACCATGCATCTGCCTAAGGGCAAAGAAAGTATGAAACAAAATGTATGTTACAGCGTATTTTGCAGATTCCGCAAACAAATAGTGTGCAATAGTTTGCAGAACTGAAACGAAAAACCATTGAGGGTCTTCAAAGCTGACAATTGTACTAATCAGACTCTTTCGAGTCAGGGATCATGATCTGAGGGCATCATGGGACATCCAGTTCCAGAAAAGATGCACAAGCGAAGCCGCTGAGATGCAAACACTCGATCAATGACGCGACCTGCGATGCCAAGTTTTCCGCCAGGGCCGGTCCCAGGAACCCGCGCAATCTTTGTATCTCCACCCTGCACCCTGACGGCACTTGGGGATCCGAAATGATCGAAACCAAGGTAGCCAAGGTCATGGATTCGGTCGGATTCTGCGGAGATACGATGGGATGAATCCTCGACCCTCAACCGCGACGTGATCTATTCGACTTCGTGGGGTTGGAAAACGACCTCGCAGTCGTTGGCAATCTGTCATGCTTGGGCCAGCCATCGTGAAACGACTCAAGAATCTGTCACGCCCAGCTACAACCTGATAAGAAACGGCTCCTGTGTGGAAATAAGGAATGTGAAACCCAAGCTGCCACAAGTTGTTGTTTGATCCAAGGAGACATCACACGGCTAAACAATGTCTGCCAGAAAACTGTTCCTTCCCCCAAGTTGTGTATCCCTATGGTTTCTCAGGATTGGAATCCGCCAGTTACTGCAATCCCAAGGACATTCTCTATCATCCCATGCTCATCCTATGTTAGAAGGTTCAACCAAGATAACACAACATTGAAAAGTGGTTGATTTACTCGTCAATGATGGTCTGTTATAGGGTACCATCACTGATGGCTATCTGTGGTTTGTGATGGTTTCAATCATGTTGTGGTTGCTTTACGGCCCAAACCACTTGCTCCAACTCGCAGCAAAAGCCGTGCCTGCTCGTTGCAACACTTTCCTGTTCACAGAACACCCCGGGAAAATGTGGCAGTGGAACACCAGAGGCCCCAAGGATCCTGTGGGAAACTTCATTACAATCAACTTGGAACCAATCAGCCAAGGACAAACTGGAAATGATGGCTCTACCACTGCCAACTCAAATCAGCAGACGGTCGTAACCAATAGCTGTATGAGCCATAGTGAAGTGAAGCAACTCGAAGAGCACTTCGATGATCAACTGCAGGTAATAGTCAATAGTGGCCAAAAACATCCACAACATCCTACAACCCTTAGGATTTAAAAGTTCTGTGGGCCAGCTGATCAAAAACAGCTGTTTTGACCGGGCCCTTTGTGCTGTGGTGACTGCATCTGGCTGCCGAGCAGATTCCGGCGACATGGATTTCCACCCTAACCCTGCAGATTGCAAACATCTCACAAAAATCATGGCAGAAATATCCCAATCTTTCGACTCTTAGTGAACCCCCACAGTTGTTCATTAGCAAGAAGCAACTGTCTTTGACCATGACAAACCACTATTGACCATCATTTGTGGATCATTGCAGTAGCCATGCAAATCCATAATCAACCCATCAATAATCATACCTTATCATGAAATGTAGCGCAACATTGACATCATTAAGCATGCATCAACCATGCTAGACCATCATTTAAGAGTATCATTGACCATCATGATGGTCACCCATCATCGAAGCATAGTGCCTCTTGGGCAACCGCAGCTACCCCGCCGTCGGCCTGGCACTGGTCTTCTTTGGACCGCTCCTTGGCTCGCTGATTTGACGACTGAGATCGTGACCAAATATCAGTAAGAACATCAACATGTTTGAAGAGATGCTTCGGAGTACCTACAATCATTTCTCAGGGGCTCAGAAAAACACATGTTTGGTTCAAGCTGGGTGTACTCTTGGATTTTCACCCGGAACCATGGCTGTAATACTCTTGCTGACTTGAAATAGTTTATCAACCTTGGATACATGTAGTCAAGTGCGTTCACAGCAGGACGCGTCATTTGAGTGACCGTGACCTCTTTTTGGACAACCCCATGAAACAACTAGATCCATACGTGCTTGGAATCCTATTTTTTCACCAGCGCAATGCAGTACCCAGAGGGCGTCTACATGACAGCAAAAAAACACTCAGTCCGTTGATCATGTCATTTTGGGGCGCAAAAGTTTCCATAGGTCCCGATCGAATGCCAAAGGAATGAGTAATCGCAATTGAGCTGTGGTATCATACCATAACGGCATATTGACTCCACGGAGCTGTTTCAAATCTGGAGTAGAGAGGAATTTGAAAAAGGGATGAGAAAAATCACTGGGTTGGCACGGTGGAGAAAATCTTTGTTTTGAGCCTCGGCAAGGGCCAGCTCTGGCCAATGAACTCGTGGAGCACCGCGGCGAAATGGAGATGATATAGCGCGAAGTGAACCGGAATTGTTGAACATGATTTGATATTCATAAGATAAAGGATGACGAAGAATATGACCTACTAACGTAGCATGTGAAAAACTAATGCGGGTAGAAGTAGGCAGTAGAGAAGGAAGATGGCTGAAGCCAAAGATCACAAGTAGGAGTTGGAACATTCCGAATCTGAAGGTTGGAGAACACGATGGAAGTAAGAAGATTTGATTTGGAAAATCTGACGAAGTGCTTTGTAATGGAGACTGTCAATCTTAGTGATCTGAGCAGGAGTATATACCTGGGATTCACTCCCATGGAGGATGAAAGCCTGAACAATTTGAGAATATACCGAAATTTCTTTTTTGGAGAGATTAAAGTATGCCGAAACAATAGGTCCAATTGTTTGAAAGCCGTTGAGGCCTGGGAGCAACGATATAAAACGTCAGGGATGGAGCTAGAGGTTGGCGAAATCAATGAGCTTAGGTATTGGGCAGAGGAACAAGGAGGAAGAGGATG
>VSDK01013820.1:6322-53298 GCA_009767595.1 Symbiodinium kawagutii
TGCTGAACAGTTTCTGAGAAAACATTAAGAATTGCAGTTTTCACAATGGTGTAGCTCCAAAGTGGCCTTTGGTCGGCTGATTTTGATGTTGGGAATTGGCATGCTTGGCCTGTCCTTGACCAGCTTGGCTTTCGCTTCTGAAGGAAAGAAAGGCGTCAAAATTGACAAACCCAGCTGTCCACAAAAGGTGCCGGCCACGATCAGCGCGAAAATGCCTGGCGCAGCCATGGTTTCGTGGTAGCTTGGGCTGAAAAAAGGCAAATCCACGAAACAAAGAAAGCAACCAAATATCAAAATCTGAAAATCAAATGTAAGAGTACCCTGCTTTTCTTTGAAAATGCTGAAGGCACATGTTGAACTTATCGAAAAAATTGAAGACCCAAATTCCATGGTCTGTGTTAGTACATGTATGTACATGTCGTGCACATAGATCACTGAAACTCTTTTTGCACGGTAAGGTAAGACTGAAAGTATATCCTTAGCACAACCCGCATCGACGCCCCACGTCATCATGATAGACAACACAATGAATGCTGTGTTTATCAATGTTTACATCAAGCTTTGTCAAATGTCTATATATCAATGACAAATCATGGTTTTGTATGTTTTTGCAGTGCGGAGCTACGATCACGGTGCTCTGGCGGGGAAAAGTCGTCTCCGCCTGCCAATCGCTGCAAGGGAGGCCCCCAGCCCGAGTCAACATTCCCGGGCAGCGCATTACCAGGTTCAGGAAGACTATGGAAGACTTGAGGATTCCATCCTTCGCAACAATATGCTGGGGATCCTTTGAAAGCAATCGCATGGAAAGATCTTGTTTTCAAAGAAAATAAAAAGTGATTGTTTCTTTTCAGTAAGTTCTCAGTATTGTTTCCCAATCCGTGGCTTTGAAATTTGCCAAACTGCGCAAGTTCATGAATCTGCGAGCTCCGAGATGTTGCTTTCCCAAACACGTTACCGACGGTGCTTCCTTTGCTAGTTAGGCGTCCGATCCATGGGCAGTACAAAGAATATCCTGCCGTTTACAGAGCTTACTGACCCCAACGCAGACTTTTTTGCGTGTCCTTGCTGCATGGGTGCAGGGTGCACTTTCCGAACAGAAATGATGACACCAAAGTATAACAATATGTAACAAACCCTCATTCGAAAATACTTGGAAAGCGCTGACGTCCTCCAACATGCCAGCATCGCCATTAATTACGTGAGAAGGCTGTCCAAACAATCGATCGGCTTATGGCAGCATCATCACACGAAATCTTCAACCAAGAACGCTTTTAGATGCAGCTCTTGTCATAAAAGAGTTTGCACTTCAAACCTCTTGAACCAAGATTCCGCCCTGAGTTGCTCCATTGCAGTCTTTGCCCAACGTAGACTTAGAACTCAAGTCCAAACACAGGATTTGGAGTCCGAAAATGGCTTTTTCAGTGGTGATAGCGTCATGTCCCACTGAATAGGATTTTGAACCATGCAGTGCCACTTCGCTGATCTACTAGTCGGTCAATGGATGTAAATGGGCATTCCATAGCATTGCTACCGTGATGAGTCCAGCAATTCACCTTAGAAACCAGTATCCCAATAGCAAGTCACAAGCTGGGTGTGACTGCTGTTTGCCAATTCCTCCCCGATTTCATCATCTCAAGAGATTCAACGGTCAGATTGTCAAACCCATGCAAAGCAGCCGCGTGTGTCAAAAAAATTAAGTGTCAGGAAATTGCAGCAAATCCTTAACATACGGGTGTTTCTCAAAATAGGGGACCCCTAAATCATCCAATGCTGTCATTAATAGTATTTTATAATCAACCAACCATTTTGAAGGGTTCCCATACTTTTAGAACCCCCCATATTCTTAACCTCAAGCCTTTGCTATCCTTCACCATGCAAAAAAACCACTGCCGCTCCTGAGCTCACCATGGCTGGGGGTACTCCTTTGAGTATCGTTTTGACGTCGTCCCCTATCGTTTTTGAGTGACGCTCAACCCATCTCCATGTAACGCTTAAGCTTGCAATTGACTATACTTCGGTCTCTGGCTCATATTTTTATGTAGGTATACATACGTACGTATACTTATTATGGAACACCAACGGGTTCATGTTGCTGTCTCCAAATATGGAGTCATATCGTTACTTATCATACGCTCGCCAGCAACCTTGTTCTGCCTAGCTGGAGCCACAGAGGGCCAGGAATTGTCAGCACTGGAGTGGCAATCCTGTCTGCATCTGTCTGCCACATGCGGATGACCACAGACCCACGAATTTTCCGACAACAAATTGAAGCATGTAAAGAATTCAGAATAGCCTCATGAAGAATCCATTCTGAAACGCACGTCTTTACAGATTCCAGCTATGCCTCAGGTGTTGAGGGATATGCAGAGAAGGTGTGTTGCATGGCTATTCTACTTTTCACAAGCAAAATGCATCAATTGATCTTCATCACTGCAAATACGATTTGAATTGTGAATACTTCTGCCATGAGCGAAGGTCTGGATTTCCTCATCAACTGGTCGCAGAACTCACCGTTGTTGATGCTTGCAGCAACTAGGACGCAAGCAATAATCACAAGACACTGAGAATGGTTGGAGCATCAGCCACCCTTGTCACGTTCGTGTCTCCAGCAGTTTCTCCTTTTCTGGGACGGCACACGTCTTTACATCCTTGCCACAGCTCTCCGGCAGTTCCCGCTGTTCCACTCAACGCCAAAAGTCATAGTGGATTAATTGTTAGGTGCAATGATGGGAGAAAGTTAGGTGCGATGATTCAAGAAGATACCCTCAACCAGTCGATCATCCTCAAAGTCCTCTAACTTGTCGTATTTCATCACAATAACCCTGTGCATCCCTGTGCCAATTCCATGTGCGTTATTTCCTGGTGAGAACAACACATTGGATGGACCAGGCATTGTTCAGAGTCGGTTGATCAGAATTCTCATAACTACATTGTTGACTACCTTGAAGGAAATTCAATACACTTGGAACACCTTCCATGGACTGCCTTGAGCACAGAGTTTTGGTTTAAAACTCCCTGCAGAATCTCATGATCGACTCGGGAGCTGTCAGCGGTACTCCTTTCAGGACATCCACTCTCCAGCTGCCCGTAGCCAAGTCTTGTGCAAGATGCCGTGGTGCAAATCTCATATCTTTTTATTCTTTTATATCTTGAGGCCTGATCTCTATTTCAAGTATGAGGTGAACATGTCAAAATGCCCCAAATTGTGATGACTAATCTGACTCTTGGGATGTCACCAATGTCACTCCCTTGCGGGCCATGGGCCTTGCCCAGCCCGAAAGCAACCATTGAACCATTGCAATGACACATGAGTATCACGTTCGAAGGCTGCCGATGGGCGAACGTCTCGTGTTCCACCGGAGTTGTCTCACTCAGTCTCTTTTCGCCTGGACAGAACCACGCAGCAACGAAGATCGATGTGCGGTACATACTCGTGAACGGACATGCCACTCACATGGCAATCTTAGAGTGAAAATAGGCAACCTCGTGTACAACGTCTGCCTCCGTCATGCTATCAGCCTGTGTGTTGAGATACAATTTACATTTATCAGCGATAGATACATGACATAGGTGAACACGTCTCTCAACTCCTGCACTTGTCATGATGGGATATGTTGGGTATGTTGGGTTCCAGATGGGTTCCAGGCCAAATGCCAAAGCACGAAAACTGGACGTACGCAATTGGCCCAATATGACACAATAAGCAGTAAACCAATGGGGAACCAAGGGTGCCACCCAAGCACTTCACTGACTCACCGAGCTGGCCTGATCTTCTGGATGTGGTCCTGAGTTTGCAGAAAAATGGAGGTCTGTACTTTGAGGCTTCCACTTCTTTGTCCACTACGAGTGCAGCAGATTCTTTGATGGTTGCGTTGATCCATTGTGCGCTGCTTAATATGTTGAAGATTGTTGAACACCATGGAGCGGATTCTTCTGCATCATTTTTTTGCTCCAACTGGATGCGTGAACTCCCATACCAGTTGCTTTGATAAGTCTGAGTGGGATCTTTCTTAGATCATCCAAGGAAGCTAGATACAACTCATGAGATGATCAATGATCTGGTTGCTTCTCAAAATAGAGGGTACCCCCAGTTATCATCCAGTTCATTAGTCATTTCATTGTAGTAATAAACCTTCCATAGCTTTGGGGGTTCCTATGGCTTGAGAATCCACCATATCAAATGCGTCTGTCTCATGCGGGGCGCCTGCATTGCTGCAATGTTCAACTGCTGTCCAGCTTGGTGGTTCAACTCATCCCTAGTCCCTAGGATCATCTGGTAGAAACATCATCTACCCTTCGTAACAGCTCCTGATCCAAGCCCAACGGACACATCTGGACACCCTGGGAGTGTGGCGGATCATCTGCTGGCAAGTAGCTGATCCATCTCTTTTGCTGGTCATCTTGTTGAAGTCCACGGAAATCTGCAGACCATTTGGCCAATTCCATGGTCGAACATGTCTGGTATCTCACTCCATGCTCTGTGTGTACCCTAGCAGCTTAGCACCCTTGCACTTTGCCGAATTCCACACATATTCCAAGTCAGATTGAAGATTTTGAAGTAAAATAGGGGTGAACGAGGTCAAACTGCAAAAAGTAAAAACGACAGAAGGGTGGATGGATCTTGTAACACCTGGCTCATGCCGCCCCCATCTTGACCTGGATTCCTTTGGTTCTCACATTCACTCGGCTCCTGTCATGCAGCGGGCAAATTTCCCAGAGCTGTTGAGAGTGAAACAGCCGGAAAAAGAAAAAAACATGCAAAAAAATCGCAACGACATGTCTGGCGCGTTCTGCCGCACTGGAATACATGCGGGGCAAGTGCTTTAGTCAAAATGCTATCTACCTTTGCTGGAAACCCATGGAGCGTTGCGCGATCCACTTGCCAAGATGCCTGCCGCCACCTGCTTGATACTCCTGCGAACAGGGAAAAGGTCAGGAGCCCATTGACTGCCTATGGAGTGGAGAGATGTCTAGAGCCTTGCAACACTCAATGCGGCCACATGCCGCCACGGAAATGCCCTTGAAAACTTTTGGGACATTCAACAACATCAAAACAAGAGCTTTAGATGGCTGTGGGCTGCCACAAATGCATCTATGGAGCTGTGTCGTCAGTGTCATCGGTGTGGTCAGTTCACATCTTGCAAATTCGGGAATTCCAGCAAGTTATACGTGATCACTTACATGCTGTTATGTGGAAGTAATTATATGAATCCTACAAGATCACTGACAAGTAACAAGCTCGCATCCACCCATATCCCACCCATGAAGATGTCTGCTGTGTCGCTAGGGCACAGCTGCTCGGAGCCTGGTACTTTTTCTCCATGTAATCTTGGCAGTCCCCATCATATGCCTTATAGCAAAATCGAATTTGATCAATCCAAAATCAATACGTGAGCTCATGTGCCAACTGAAGTGAACTGTTGTTCGGGTCTCTCGTTCCAATTGCTAAGCAACTTTGAACATGATTGCTTCTGCAGGTGACATGTTTCCCAGCATCTGCAGTAAAATCGCTGAGGACCCGGCACTGAAGTGTCCTTTCCATTCAAACTCCCAAATTACCCGACCAGGAGTTCTACCTGTCGGGCAGTTGGTCCCTTCGATTCCCAGTGCATCGTATCGCCTCAGCTGTTCTTTATGTGCATCTTCTCCAGAAACACGCTCCAAACAATTTCCTACAGAACCCATAGACTTTCACTGGAATATATATGTATATATATATATGTATAATCATGTATGATTGCATAGTATCATAGTTTATACACTGTTTATATCTGTATGCGTATATATATATATATACACAAAACCTTGTACCCCTGGTTCCCCCATCATTAACCATGGTTTTCCCTATATATACCATGGTTACATCCACCATGGTTATTTTCCCTACATATACCATGGTTATTGTTGGTGGTTAGCCCCCACCTATGACTCCTTGACCCCTAGCCTTGACCTCCTAGCGTCCCTTGCGCACCTGGCTCGGGAGTGTGGGGTAGGCCACCTCCTCCTGACACCAACGGCCTCAAAGGTGAGCGGCGGCAACCTGGACACCAACCTGGACACCTCGACACCATTGAAAGCCTTTGAAACACACAGAAATGGAGAGGTTACATATGAATTGAGATGTTACTTAACTTAATCATTCACTGAATGGTTGTGAATTGAGATGTTACTTCACTTAATCATTTATATATAAATGATCCTTGTTTATTACAATTGACAAGCCTGGCAAAATGATGGACGTTGTAACAATGACCTTCAAATCGTATTGGAATGATGAACATTGTATATATTGTAAATCCATCAAGAACATCATTCAGATACAGGATAGTCATGAATAGTCCACGTTGAGATGCACCCACTTCTTGTGACTGGCCTTGTGTTGCCCATGCCCAATGAGGTATCCTGAGGATCCAAACACAGTGGGACCATCGTCCCCTGTTGTGCCAGAAGCTCCAGGATCTGCAGGGACAGAGTTCCAGTGACAGAGTTCCAGTGACAGTTGGAGAAGGAGTTGAATTGTTTCGTTTGGGACCAATCCAAACAAAAATGGCAACGAAGCAGAGATCTGAGAACATACAAAAATGATCCAAGCCAAAAACTGCATTTTTATGAAAAAGCATTCATCGCGTGCATGGCCAATGAGTTGGTTTTGGGCAACAAAAATCTGGCAGAAGTCGGCCAGCTGATCATCTTTTTGGGACATAGGAAACCATCACGGGGATATCGGCCATATCTCCAAACCGAGATCAAACAAGTCTCAGCAGTTGGGCCTGGAAACCAAGACTGAGTCCTTTGAAAATCAAGGTCCTACCGAGATATTGGAAATATGATGAAATATGTTAGAATGAAAAGCCGTTTCACTTCACATGTTCGGAAACCTTTGGATTAAACATGCTTGAACCATCTTGAACCCTACCAGTCACCCGTCTGGTTGGATGCGAAAAACTTCACAACTCGCTTCAAAGGCTCGCCACAGCGACTGCAGCTGCCTGCTATTACAACCGGCTCCACCGCGCCAATCCTGTCAGCAACATCCACTTCAGCTTCTCAAATCCAAAGGGGACCCAATTTGCAAATGGGGGGGTTCTCAAAATAGGGAGTCCCCCAGCTATCATCCATCATTAGTCATATATAATTTATAAAACTAGACCAGCCGCTTTTTAGGCTTCCCTAATTTGAACAACCCCCATGTGTACAAATGTGTGATAGAGTAATACACATGTATTTGATCGTACTTGCACATATCTCACTGATTGGAAGTGGACCAAGCCCATCCACCCTGGGGGACTCTTTAGGGGAGCTCAACAGTTTATCTCAAAACGATTAAATGCCATCAGGGAACAGCTGAGCCTGGATGCAATCAATTCAACGAAAGCAATAGAGATTTATGTAGAGATAAACAAAATGATACTACTCACTTCAAAAGAAAAACTTACCAGTCTTTCTTGCCTTATTTATCCGCATCTGCATTTTCAAGAAGCTACAGAGATTCAAGAACATGCGAAGCAGTGCAGCCCAGCCACACTGTTGCAGAAGGCCCCGAAGTACCTCCAACTGAACCTGGCACTGGCGTAGCCATGGCCACGACCCATGGCCCACCACGAAATGACTGTGACACTTTCCCCAGCCTATGACGGGCCCCGTGGCAACCACACCTTGGTGGAACGAGTCAAAGCTTCACAGCTTTCATCACCTGCACTTTGTGTTAAGGCAGGCATCAAGTTACATGTCAGTTGATCATATTTTGATATGATTTATATTCATATATATATATATAACTGACTATATGCATATGTATATATATATATTGCATAATTATATATCATGTGTATAATTTATAGGAGAATAAATGTCATGTCAGTGTTGTTACGTTTCTTTTGAGTGTAGTGGACTATATCTTTGCAACGGGATCTACACTTTAGGTAGCAACGTTCAGCATCAGTCAAACCTTCACCTTGCAAAATGGGAAGCACATCACTGACGCAGTTTACCATCCACTTTGTCTTGTGTGCAAAGGCGAGAAACTAGGATCCTACTAGGATCCAATCATTGTTTCAGGTACTAGGTACTTCATTGTTCAAAGACTCTCCTTAAATGCTGTAACAAGAGCGCCATCCACGCTCTCTCTCTCTCTCTCTCTCTATCTTTCTCGGCAACCATTCAATTCAAAACCTCTTGAACCAAAGCCGTGGGATGTGGGATTCACCGGACTACTGGAGAGTCTGGTTACTAGCGTTGAATCTCGTCAAATACATCCCAATCATTCCCAATCTCCCGAAGATCAGCACCCCAAAGCCACCATTGATTACCCTGAAAGATTGGGAAGGGAGTCTGTTTGGTGTGAGTGGCTGGTGGTACGTAACAGCTCCATTTGTCCCATTGGAAAAATGAGCCGGAAACCATCAGAAACTCCTTCTACGAAGATTCTGCTGCCTAGTGGGCGTGATGACCGTCATCCTGATCCCTGTACTACACTGGACTTTAGCAAAAACCCGGATCCACACAGAGTTGTGGGCCATTGCTCCGTTGTCAGCCGGGCCACGGCCACCCTTCAGTGCGATCTTTCCAGGGCCATCCGTCGCATCATCCGCCACAGCAGAGGCGGAAACACCATAACTGGCCTCCCGGAGTCGGAGCTGTGATCCAAGTCCGAGATACAGAGCCACATGATGAGATCAGAAAGGTTTAATGGGATTCAATATGATTCAATATACACCGTCGCACACACGCGTCCCGATCAAGCCCGGTCGTTTCCATACTGTCAGATTTGGAGAAAAGTCAGTCTTTTTTGGGGGGGGGCAGAAAACACACTTTTTGGAGTGCTATGAAATAAATTGCCTATACTAAAAAGCCGTTGATTTGCTTTACGTTTGTCCGAAGAGTAATGAGAAGCCACTGGCTTCCCTCCCAAGTAAGTTCCCCAGCCTTCATGTCTGTGGCACTTACAGCTGTGCTCTCACCCGGCTTCAAAAACTCTGGGTTTTTGTCCTGCAATTTGAATGCTGAGACTGGTGCATTTTGGTTCGAACGCTAAGCATATCTAAACCACATAACCACATCAGTATTACAGATCCGATATGATCCGACCAGCTTCATTGCAAAAGATGAAAGCCCCAAGGACAAGTTGCAGTTCAAATCCACCCCAGAAATGGACCTATTCCACCCTCTTAGCCATCAGATTCGGGACGTGCCAAACTGGCGAACCCTTAGCGAAGCAACTGTTCAGAAGTCCTCGGGCAAGTTCTTGTAGATGAATTGATCCTGGCCGTGCAAACAATCAGAGAATTCTTTCGATTTGGAGGATGGTGTGATGTCACACTCATGGTGACTGGTACTCTCCTCAATTTTGTCCGACCTGATTGAAATCTGCATGGATTGAAAGGCTTGACTTCTGCAGTGCCTCCCTCGGTTGTCAGAGTGACAACGGTGGCCTTGTGATACTTCATCTCTTTCGACCACATGTACTGTGCCTGCCAGGTCCAGTGCTGTCGGCCCAAGGGATCTGGAATAGCAACCATCATGCTTAGCATCAGCATCATGGGAGCAAACCATAGAAGCAGCGACACAATTGTGGCCGTAACTGGTTTTGTCGTAGTCATGACCGATATCATGACTCCCCATCTTCATCTTTGTCCGTGTCGGCATCTTCTTTGTCATCTTGTTGTTCAGCATCATCATCAGGAGCAGCACCATCAACGTCAACATTGAATCAGCATGACGTCGTCATCATCTTGGTTGGCGTTATAGCGACTAAACATTATTAAACCGTGTATTCAGATCATCATAACAACATAAGACAAGAACAACCATTATAGACAACAACAATCATAATATGTCATTGTGGTCATCAAATATCATCAGTCATCAGCATCAGGAATCTGATTGTCAGCATCAATGTCATCATCAACAACCCACGACTCCTGCACAGAAGTTGCAACATGCGTGTGGCAAAGCTTCGACAACCTGCGATCCTCAGCCTTGAGCTGCCCAATCTATGCCACTTTCTCGCATGTTTGGCTTGACTGCGCCCAGATATATGTCCCAAAACTGACCATTTCTTCAATCCACTCAAAGCCGTTAACATCATGATGCCAGCCTGGTAGTAATCATCTTCATGTTCTTGAACTTTGAAATCTTCCCGACACGGCAAGCTCAGCCAGCATCCTCATGCCCGCGTTGAGGAGGGGCAACGAATGACCACAAAGAATCAAATGCTAATCACTAAACGGATAAAACAATGCTCAAACATTGAGGTCACTTGCTTCCAGTGATCCCCGCTCTAGCATATCAGTCTGGCATAGTTTCTGGGTGTTCCTGGAATAGATTATGAAACTCTTTCTGGCATTGTACTTGCCATGAACTCGGGCATTCTACTTGGCATATGTATGTATGTATGTTCCAGCGTTACAACCCCCCCCTGGTGGTGGTCATGGTCCGCCTCCCCCCCCTGTGGTGTGGTGGTGGGGTGTGGTGGTGGTAGCTAAGTAGTGTGTATAGATATAGATATAGATACTAGATATTAGATATTAGATATTAGATATCTAATCATGCAATTACATTTCTAAAATGCTTACGACCAGGCGGGGCGACGCCGAAACCTTGTTTCCAAGATGAGGGAAATCGATAGGGCGATTTGTGTCCATAATTCGTGGTTTGTTCTGTACGCGTCGATAATAAAAGCTGTTCACCAACTAAAGGATAAATTGAGGCGACTGCTCCTTGCCGGGAGGCCCTCCGAGGCACCTCAATGCATTCAAGATGCTTTGGCAATAATTCGGCCGGTCTATGTAAGTTTCAAGGTCGCGACCAGCGGCATCGCGAGGACGGCCTCGGATGACTCTCGAAATTCTTAGGATGCAATCAAGGGCGCCAGTTGAGTCCGACGCTTGTTTCTCGCAGCGTTGGTGGCGGCGCAGGACCTCAAACAATACAAGTTTTTTTGTTCTGGGCTTTTGCAATCCAGAGCGTTGAGTAATTTGCTTCGCGCGCTTCCTCTGAACCTTAGAGGGCATCGAAGCCAAAGTGGAGCGTATGACTTTTGGAACGTTCAGTGCTTCAAAGGGGTAATTGAGAGCGTGGCCGGATGCCTCCCTTGGCCCTTGGAATTTCGAGTTTGCGGCGAATTCATGAACGGAAAGGCATTGATTCTAGGAAAGTAGTCGGCAGCCAGTTGAGGCTTTTGCTTGGCGTCAAAGGTCTCCAAGTCCTCGTAGGCTTTTTAGCCTCCTCGCCTCAAATTTTTCGGCATGGTGTAAGAAAACCAACCTTCTTGTCTTTTTTGCGCGTAAAATCAATAATATTTCTCAAGCCGGCGTGATTCTGCTCGGACACTTCAAGTCCGACAGCAATTGAGTTCCCGGCTGCTCGGTACGTTCGGGCGGACTTAGTTGCACCCGAAAATTTTCGTGGCCACTAGTGTATGCCGCTGGGGCTTGTACGAGGAACCGTGGCTGGGCTTGCGCCTCAGAGAGCAGGCAATTTATAACACCAATAATTACACATGATTTTTTAGGCGCAATCAAGCAGGCTTGGAATAAGCATGTGGCTGCTTTTGTTTTGCAAGAGCAAGACTTTGGTTGAGGTCCGCTGTCCGGACGAGTCTAGAAAACAAACAGGCACGCTTGCGCGAAGATCTGTACTGAGTCCTTTACCAACAGCAGCGCCGCTGCTGGTTGCGCCAGTAGTGACTTAGTTGGCAAATATACTTTTGCGCAATTCGTTCCAAAGTTGGGTTGAGAACTGCGCTGTTTGCCGCGGGTGGAGCTGCACCTCAAATATGGCATCGGAAGCTTCTGCAATCTTCATCCAGGCGAATTTAAAGATAAAGATAAGTTGGCCAACTTAATTGGCATCAGGGTAGTTTTGGATTAAGTCTTGAATCAGAGACGACATCAAGCCTTAGATGTCCATTCGGCAATTATTCCCAAAACATTATGATGGGTTGAAGTTCAGCGATGGGTTGAAACCGGTACTGGCAGCAGTTGCTGCAGCTGCGCCTGACACTATATATGTATTCAGACTGGAACTAATCAGATTGACCGTTGAACTGCCACCTCGTGAGGCTTCTGCCGTTGGCTGGCGTAGCAGTTGCGCCTTGCTTAAACTAGTGTATGCCGCTGAGGCTTCTACGAGGAACCGTGGTTGGGCTTGCGCCTCAGAGAGCAGGCAATTTAAAACGCCAATAATTACACATGATTTTTGAGGCGCAATCAAGCAGGCTTGGAGTAAGCATGTGGCTGCTTTTGATTTGCAAAAGCAAGACTTTGGTTGAGGTCCGCTGTCCGGACGAGTCTAGAAAACAAACAGGCACGCTTGCGCGAGGATCTGTACTGAGTCCTTTACCAACAGCAGCGCCGCTGCTGGTTGCGCCAGTAGTGACTTAGTTGGCAAATATACTTTTGCGCAATTCGTTCCAAAGTTGGGTTGAGAACTGCGCTGTTTGCCGCGGGTGGAGCTGCACCTCAAATATGGCATCGGAAGCTTCTGCAATCTTCATCCAGGCGAATTTAAAGATAAAGATAAGTTGGCCAACTTAATTGGCATCAGGGTAGTTTTGGATTAAGTCTTGAATCAGAGACGACATCAAGCCTTAGATGTCCATTCGGCAATTATTCCCAAAACATTATGATGGGTTGAAATTCAGCGATGGGTTGAGACCAGTACTGGCAGCAGTTGCTGCAGCTGTGCCTGACACTATATGTATTCAGACTGAAACTAATCAGATTGACCGTTGAACTGCCAACTCCTGAGGCTTCTGCCGTTGGCTGGCGTAGCAGTTGCGCCTTGCTTAACAGCATGAAAGATTGGAGTTTTCAGGTAAGTAAATCGTTGGGACTTTCACTGCTTGGCATCGCAGTCCCAGGTGGCGTTGGCCCTGGCATTGCCAAGACTGTCGGAGACGCTCATTGTAGCTTTCGGCAGTTGATTCTTACAGGCCACAAATATTCTGGATAATTGAAGCGAGCTCTTTTTTGTCGACGGTTGCATCCAAAAGCAGAGATTTAGCGGTAAAGTATTCTATCAACTAAAACACTCATTGCAAACATGGGTTTAAGCCTGCGCTGCTTGCGCCGGACGCATCCGGACTTTAAACACGCCGTCAAAGATTTCGGCAATATTTTCAAACCAATCGAGGTTAAAAAGAAGCAAGTAGCTCGACTGGCAACAAGTCAGTTGAGGCATTCGCCGGTGGCTGCCGTGCTGGGGAGGCCTGGAGAGCTTCCATTGCGAAGTCTTGGTGGATGACACTCATTGGAACATAAGTTAGACGCCTGTGTTGCCGGCAACTGTCGCAGCTGTGCCTTCCAGATTGCGTGAATTCTTGAAAAGCTTTCATCTTACAGCAAAGTTCACTCTGTCAGCTCTTGAGGCTTCTGCTGTTGACCGGCGTAGCAGGCGGGACTTGGTTTGCGAAGAAAAATTCGAGCGCGTAACCGATTCGTAGTCTGTTAAGGCTTCCACTGCTCGGGGTTGGTGAAGGAGGCGGCGGACCTGGTAGCATTCGACAAATCTAAAGCAAAGAAGCTCTTGCATGAAAGATCATTTTTGTGTGAAAAGATTTTATTCGACGACGGCCTTCCGGAGTCCTCTCACCTCAGGGACCGCGGTACACTTAGAAGTCCGACTAAAACCCGTCTCAACCAGTCAGTATTGGGGTCGTTACTGTTCTTTGCTGCGTGGCCTCAGTCTTGGCTGGATTGAAAAATTAACAACAGGACAGTGCGAGTGAGCCATAGCTCAAGTTACTCTAGTTGAGGTTTGTGCTCACGACCAACAGCAGCAACAGGGTGCCTTAGAAGGAAGATTGCGTGACAAGCGCAAGCTAATGAAATTATTGAGGTGGCCACAGACTTTGCGCGTCATGCCTCCAATTCGGAGTTAGGAAATGTTGCAGAAAATTCGAAAATAGTTTTCTCACACCTTGTTGGTCGCAGTAGCCTGGGCGGACTTTGGCGGAACTATACTGAGGTATGCGGTTGAACATTGAGAATCTGGCTGGAGCGTGAGAGGCTTATCGTCCGGAGCGCTTCGAGCCAAACACAGCCCGAGCAGGTTTCAGTATGCCAGAAGCCGAGCAGAAGCTTTCTGAATGATCTGAAACAATTAAGACTCCGGGGGAGGAGATGCCGCAGTACATATATTAGATGTTAGATATTAGATCTTAGATATTAGATCTTAGATATTAGATATTAGATATTACATACAAGATATTAGATATTAGATATTGGATATTAGATATTAGATATTAAAAATTAGATATTAGATATTAGATATTAGGTATTAGATATTAGATATTAGATATTAGATATTAGATATTGGATATTAGATATTAGAGATTAGAGGTTAGAGATTAGAGATTAGAGATTAGAGATTAGGTATTAAATATTAAATATTAAATATTAGATATTAGATATTAGAAATTGGATATTAGATATTAGATATTGGATATTAGATATTAGAGATTAGAAGTTAGAGATTAAAGATTAGGGATTAGAGATTGGATATTAGATATTAGATATTGGATATTAGATATTAGATATTAGATTTTAGATCTTAGATATTAGATATTAGATGTTAGATTTTATATATTAGATATTAGATATTACATATTAGATTTTAGATCTTAGATATTAGATATTAGATATTAGATATTAGATATTGGATATTAGATATTAGAGATTAGAAGTTAGAGATTAAAGATTAGGGATTAGAGATTGGATATTAGATATTAGATATTGGATATTAGATATTAGATATTAGATATTGGATATTAGATATTAGATATTAGATATGAGATATTGGATGTTAGATATTAAATATGAGATTTTAGGTATTAGATATTAGATATTAAATATTAAATATTAGATATTAGATATTAGATATCAGATATTAGATATTAGATATTAAATATGAGATTTTAGGTATTAGATATTAGATATTAAATATTAAATATTAGATATTAGATATTAGATATGAGATATTGGATGTTAGATATTAAATATGAGATTTTAGGTATTAGATATTAGATATTAAATATTAAATATTAGATATTAGATATTAGATATGAGATATTGGATGTTAGATATTAAATATGAGATTTTAGGTATTAGATATTAGATATTAAATATTAAATATTAGATATTAGATATTAGATATGAGATATTGGATGTTAGATATTAAATATGAGATTTTAGGTATTAGATATTAGATATTAAATATTAAATATTAGATATTAGATATTAGATATCAGATATTAGATATTAGATATTGGATATTAGATATTAGAGATTAGAAGTTAGAGATTAAAGATTAGGGATTAGAGATTGGATATTAGATATTAGATATTGGATGTTAGATATTAGATATTAGATTTTAGATATTAGATATTAGATATTAGATATTAAATATTAAAAATTAGATATTAGATATTAGATATTAGATATTGGATATTAGATATTAGATTTAGACATAGATATAGACATAGATGTATATATATATATAAACATAAATATAAATATATATATATATAAATACCCCTCCCCCCCCTGTGGTGCGGTGGTGGGGTGTGGTGGTGGTATCTAAGTAATGTATAGCTAGTATATAAATATATATATATAAATATATTTCAATACTATATTCTGGTCCTATATCAACAATATAAAGCTAGTATATAAGTAGTACATTAATATTGTATAGATATATAGATAATCTATAAGTAGTACATAGGTAGTTATGTAACAAGTGGGTAAATAGGTAGGTTTAGAGGTAGTAAATAAGTAGTGTATACTTAGTGCATTGCTAGTATATAGGTAATACATCAGTAGTTATAACAAGTGCGTAGGTAGAATATAGGTAGTATATGGTAGTAGATAGGTAGTAACTGAGAGAGCGGGTAAATAAGCATATGGGTATAAATAATACATAGATACTATATAGGTAGCTTAGATGTGGTTGATAAGTATGTACGTAATACGTAAAGCCTCCAAATGCTGCAAATAGCATGCGAATGAGAGGATCAAGTTCTAAAATGCTATAAATATCCTACGAATGTGAAAGCAAGACTCCCAAATTCTGTAAATAGCATGGAATTGGGGTTGGGGGCGGGAGGGGAGGGGGGGACCATAACATGGAGGGGGGTACCAACACGGAACACGAGACCATATACAGGGTACCGTGTTCCCACCTGCAGCATTTTGGAGCCTTCCTCTCGCATTCGTACGCTATTTGCATCATTTCGGACCTTTACGTCCTATGTACACACCCCCATTTGGTACCTATTTACTGCCATATACTACTTACATACTACATATATACTACCTACAACTGCCTCTATATACTATCTGTATACTACTTATCTACTTCGTGCATACTATCTACACTATATACTACAATATACTGCTTATAAACTATCTATTGATTGTTTTTGTACTATAAAAGCACTACTTGTATACTACCTATGTGCTGTTTATATACGTACTAGATATCTACCTACGTACTACCTATAAACTTTTTATATACTACTTAAACACTTATCTACATACTATCTATACTATATACTACCATATACTACCATATACTACCATATACTACCTATGCACTATCTATTGATTGTTTTTTATACTATCAAAGCACTACTTGTATACTACCTATGTGCTGTCTATATACTAGATATCTACCTACGTACTACCTACATACTATTTATGTACTACTTATATAACCTATACACTGCTCGTAAATTACCCCCCTACCCCCACCCCCCCACCCCAACCCCCCCCACCCCACCACACCACACCACAGGGGGGGGAGGGGGGGACCATGACCATGACCGGGGAAGGGGGGAGGGGGGGTTGGCAACACTGGACCATATATATATATATATATAATATTTTTCTCTGCAGAACTTTCTGACATTCTAGGGCCCAAATACTTGAAGCTCCCACTGGTGTTTAGGTCCCACCAAAGCAAGGGAGCTTGGATGAGGAAAAGCATCTCTGCTAAAATCTGGAGACTCTCACCTGGCAGGTCATAGAAAGTTGTTGCGCAACTAGGTGCAACCAAGCAGCGTATCCACACTGAAAGTGGGAAAACCAGCCTCAGGGATCAGGCCACTGGACCAACCATGCGAAGCTATTAACGCTTGGGATTTGGTTTGGGTGTTCTTCTTCCGGTCGCGTTCTCTGCAATATATATAATTTCTGTACAGGGTGACCCAATTCAGAACACAATGAGTTTGAACCATCTCGACTGCTAAAACATCATAAAGCTAGCCTATTCCATGTGTTTTTCAAGTGCCTCAAAGGAGGTCTCAAATCTCCGAGAGCAACACAGAAAACTGTGCCTGGGTCAACCCTGACGGATCACTGGTGACAAACTCTGGCGAGCGGCGAAAAGATTGCAGAGGTTGCTATGGCGATGATGAATTGCGAGAGCACCTCAGCATCCCACTTCTTGGAGGCTCAGGAAGAGCAGGTCTGTGGAACGACAAAACGAGGCTTCCAAAGCTACAGTGCTCCAGTCATAGCTTCAGCGCTACAAAGCTGTGGCCGAAAACTTCGCCCGTCCATGGGCTGAGATGCCCACTGCGTTCTGGCGGCGGCTTGGAGACAAGTACACAACCCACCGGATCCCCATGGGAGAGGCTGTGCAGGGAGTCAAATAGAGAGTATTGACTAATACCGTACAAAACAAAATCACTAACAACAAAAAAACCTTGGCTGCTGATAGCGTACAACTTTGGTTACTAATAGTGTACAAGCAGGTGACTAACCATGCGAACACTGGTCTGCAGCCTTTTCGCATGTTGACAACTGAAAGAGTTTTTTCCCAAAAAGTTCATTGAGAGACCAGTGTCGTTGGCACTCTTAGAGTTTACGATCACCACCATAGTAAGATCCCACGAGGATGGCACGACCGCAAACAATATTTGTGTGTTGAGATAGAGAGAGGGAGAAGTGACACACGTACAGTGAAGATAGCAGGTGGATACAGCAATACGATGCAATGTGTGTGTGTGTCTTAAACTTTAAGCAGCAAGGATGGTGTGACTGTCACACTTGCGGCTGTGTCATGTGGTGATTTGACGCCATCTGATGCGATATTCTACAATCTCACTCCCCTAAACCTAAACGAAAGCATGAAAAAACAGCCGAAGGATCTTTCACCGGCCCATGATTTCTCCAAATATTGTTCTCGCCAAAGCGAAACCGTCATTTTATGATTCAAAACGCCGCAACATGTGTTTTTGTCCATCACCATCAACTGATCGATGTAAATCAAAGGGTAGATCAAAGTGTGTTTTTGTTCACCCCTCCATACTTTGTGTCACAAAGGTTTCAAGTTCGATTCATCCTTTCTTAGGTGAGAGCATTGCCCAGTACTACAGTAGTTACTGGCCCGTTTTGGTCAGCAAGTCAATGGACTACATTTCCCCAATGTGCGCTGCAGAGGTGCTTCCACAGCAAAGGGTTAGGTTTGGATCCACATTTTGATGCTATTTTGTCTGGCGCACCATCCTTCAAAATGGTCCATGTGCTATCTATTGCACCAGCGTGGATCCTCACCCAAGCACGAGCTTTGATTTGTTTGATGCTGAAAATGACTTCATGGAAGACATGTGCGGCAGATGTGAAATGTCGTTTGTGCAGGGCCGGTAAAGGATCCGACATCAAAAACATCTTTGATACCAAACAAAACTGAGCATCACTGGGCTTTGCATCAGTTCGTGGGGTTCCTGAAGTATCAACTGCCATAGCGGAAAACACCACTTCCGGGCTGCAGATTCCATGCTGCCATGCCCGCCTTGTCTGCAAAGGATGGCGTGAGGAACACGAAGAAGGACACAGAGAGCCCGATGGGGCACACGATCTTCACAAACCTGTGCCGCGGCTCCTGCATCTAGGGATATCTAGGGCCTATAGTGGCAAGCTCCAAAATGGTCCAAATGAGCCACTCGACAAACATTTTGAAGCCTCAGCTGTGGGTCTTCCCTTGGAAACCAAAAAGATGTGACTCGGCAAAGTTTCCGACTCGACATGTCAATGTCACAGCACAGCCTAACGAAAAAGTTCGCGATGTCTGCATTCAAAGGTCTTCGTGGCCTTCGAAATTCGAGCAGGACCGTTGCCCCAATGTGCGCTGTGCATAGAAAGTCTCCTAATCAGACATAGCCGCCAAGATAAGAGTTATAAGAGTTATGAGGCGTAGGATGATAGGATTACAGTTTTTGAGAAACTGCTAAGAGAAGAGTTCTCTGAGATTAATCTTAAGAGAAGCAGCCAATGCTAAGAAGAACCTCTGCTTCACGGTGTCGCACCTGGAATACCACCCCAGGAGTAGATATTTGTCCATCCAGTACTGTGCACCTCGGCGAAGCTTGACATGTTGGACTTCGAAAGGGGGCAGTTTTCTGGTCAACAACCGGCCGTAACAGGCCTTCTTTTTGGGAGGTCAGAATGAGTCTGATCAATCTGGTTTGGAAAAAATGGTGATGCAAAGCAACGTGTAAGAAATCCCTTGGTGCAATCTCAATGACCTGACAATTTATACTTGAAAAAGAGATTCAACACATTCCAAGACTGAAAGACCGGCTGATATATGACTGGTTCACGCAACAATGATGTTGCCCTTAAGTCAAAAAACACGTCGGTCCACCCTCTCTGGGCACTCCTTGCCTAACCCAGCAAGGCCCACCAGAGAAATCAGCGGGAAGACTGGCTCGTACAGCCTCAGGATCACCCATGTGCAAACGGATCAGCGAGCCAACCTTAACAAAATGCTCTCCTGGAATCCTGTGTGTTGTCGTGTGTTCCCACATTTTTGTGGACACCCTGTCCAAAAACTTCCAACCTTATGCAGTGATTTGCTGGTTCCACCAGCAACATGATGTCAACGCAAAAACGTTCACCCCAGCTGCATCAAATCAACATGAACCTCCCTTGGATCGGCCGCGACTGGGAGCCACTGCAAGCAACACACAAAGGTTTTGATGGCGCTTGCGTATCGCCTCAGAAAATGATGAATGTAGGAGCCCACAGGAGCCCAAAATGACCGCTTAATCTGCCAACCCAACAAATTGGCATATCTTGGACTCCTGGAACAAGAATTTCAGAGTCAAA
This sequence comes from Symbiodinium kawagutii, assembly GCA_009767595.1. NCBI lineage: Eukaryota > Dinophyceae > Suessiales > Symbiodiniaceae > Symbiodinium > Symbiodinium kawagutii. The sequence goes on from VSDK01013820.1 coordinate 26,437, forward strand.
TTGCAATCAACTTGAACCATCCAACTTGAACCAACCAATGCCAATGTTCAGCCAACATGCTGCACTTCTGGTACTCAAAATGGATTGTAAAGTGTATATAGTATTTGGACTGAAACATCGACAAAAGCACTAACAACACCAAGCTACTACTGTTCTTGCTCATCGGCACTGAACTATGTCCCAGAATCTCCAATCCCACAATCCCAGAATCCTGTGTAAAATGGTGTAACATGCTCAACTAGATGACTCTGAAGCAGGCGCTTTGGGTGACGCCCACCAGTTTCATTTGGACTTGCCACAAACCAAAATCGATGTCCAAGGTCTTCTACGATTCAGTTACGGCGGTCCCTTTTCTTGAAGCTTTTGTGCAACCTCATGCTAAACTTACCCTCTGGCAACTAATCTGGGAGCCAAAAATCACCAACTTGAACAGGAAAACCCTCTATAAATGGAAAATGTTCACTTCCACATTCATTTGCCAGAGAGTAGCATCTCCTAATGGCTGAAAAGGTCACCCGCATTCGGGAGGTCACACGACTTCAGTGCAGCTGTGGGCCTGGTTGGATTCATGGTCCCGGGAGCATAGGCCTTGAGCGCAGCAAGGCTTGGGAAGTCCAGCAGTGGATTCCAGCAGTGGCTGCTTGGAACTATCATCTCGTCCCCCCGTAGTATCATTCCTCAATCAAAGACCTTGATATCCTGGTATCTCTGATAACATCTAAGCATATCTTGTAAGCATCCAATGTTCACAGCTGCGTGGAACGACCATCCAAAATGCCCCTAGTAGCTACAGCTGTCTGCGCTGATTCTGCTCAAGGCATCCACTCGCTTGAAGGCTTCGATTTCAGCCTTGACTGCCTTCAGCTCCTAAGGCGCAGAAAAGAACCAATGCTGCAACGAGAAATTCGATAATCGAACCATTCATCAAATGTGACCAATTGTTTCAGTATGTTTCACCAGTCATCAATTTCAGGCTTATTGATTGACATACTGAATCATTAACCATTATTCTTGGCCACGATTAGCACATTGGTCATCATTAATAAATCAGGTTTGTCAAATGTTATTGTCATGTTTGAAAATTGTCAATTTTTTGTTGATCAACCTGTAATCTATTTCACCACCATTTACCAATATGATTGGCCATTATCAGTATATTAGTCATTATTATTCACAAACAAAATACTATATTTGTCATTCCACCAACATATTAGCAAATAAGTTGGTTCTCAAAATAGGGGCACCCCCAAATCGCCCAGCTTACTAGTCATTATAGTAATAAACCAACCATAGTTTTGGGAGTCCCCCATCTTGAGAAACAACCAATTAGTTTTACATGTAGATTAGTCATTATTAGTATAGTACTATAGTCATTATATTGGTCATGAATTATCAGTATTAATTCTTAGTATATCAGTCAATACTAAACAAACTAGTATATTAGTCACTATCTTAGTATATTCTGAAACTAGTTTTACATTATATGGTCATTATGTACTGGTCATTATTATTGGTATATCAGTATTACTAGTAAATTATTGTTGATTAATCCACCTGCAATTCACAGCTTGGTCAGATGTGTGCCCCAATTTCTCATCGGCGATCTCCTGCATCTGCTGTGGGTCTTTCGGGTTCGGTCCTCGCCTCAGACATCGATGGGTATAACCAAATAGGGGATGGTACTGGTTCATAATAGGGGTTCACGGGGCATAATCACCAACAATAATGGTTGAACAGTTACCACATTGGTGTTTTTTAAAGTGGAGGTACCCCAAAAAATGGTTGGTTCATTGCTATAAATGACTAATATACTAAATGATTTGCGGGTCTCCTTTTTTGAGAAACCACCATATCAGTACATGAAGCCCATTGTAAACCAACTCGTGCGGCCATTCTAAGAACCAGCAAAAATCCGGCCCTTTATGCGTTGGTATCAGTGTCAGTTGGCTGGGGTACACCCACAAATGGAGGTACGCCCAACCAGCCCGTGATGGTCATTGTTTCCTTCAATTTTTGGGTACCTGAAGGATATACCCGAACTGACGAATTGTTTTTGGAAATTACATGCTTGCATTCCTTATTTTTTGACGTAAACCATTAGTAGACAACCATGGCCATGATTACTCATCGTCCGGCATCACAAACATTGTTACCCATCATCCGTAGCCATGAACTATCAGCATTAACGAGTACAAACGGTTATCTTATCATCACTAAACATCATGATTCCCCTTTATCACACATTATTTACCATCATATATATTCATTTGTCACCCAATTATATGACCATCATGAACCATGATTTCCAGTTCATGAACCACCATCATCAATCATCACAATCCATCATCAATCATCACTAAACATCATTAAGCATCATTGATCAATCACCATTTCCCAGCATGAACAGGCCTGAACCAGCCCCCCATAGCCCCAACCCCACCACCGTTGCGGGCGTTTCATTCCGCACGTTTCCGGTGTCGCCAAAGGGCGCCAGGACCTCGTTGAAGTACGGCAAGCGCCCCTGAAACCGCGACGGCTGGGCCCATTTCTATGTGCATCGAAGCATCGATCTCTGTGCAAATAGATGCTATTTGTGAATGAATTAATGTCTGTGTATTGATTGATTCATTTATTTATTTGTAGTTTTTACTATTCATTTATTCATTTGTTTGTGAATTTACTATTCTGTATTCATTTTAGATACTGTGAAATGTATAGTATACTTTTATGCAACTGGTGGTCGTCTTTAAATATAGATAGTTGTTGGTTGTCTATGATCATTGGGAAACATCATAAACCGTTTCAAACAGGTTGGCTTCAGGTCATGTGGGGCAAGAGATGCGCTACAGAAAACCTATTAAAAACTTGTAAAAGACCAGAGAAAACTAGAAAAAAAATATATCAAGTTGTTAAATCTGGGATTATTGCTGGTTTTTCTCTAACATGATGGTCTTATTGGCTACTGCTAGCAAAGGCTACCAAACACTACACATATCAAGCATAATTTCATCTAGCAAAAAGTTGCTTAATGCCGTTTTTTCTCTACCATCATAGTCTTATTGGCTACTGCTAGCAAAGGCTACCAAATCACTACCAAAAGCTACCAAAGGCTACCAAAAACTTACAGAAAACTACCAAAAGCTACCAAATGTCCAGTTTTGGGCATTGCCTTCAGGCAAAGTGTTTTCCCCTGTTTACAAGTAACAGGGGGGAATGCTGCCCGATTTCGTGAAACTATAGGCACTGGCTCATGCTAGACTTTTGCCAGGTTTTCACGGCCTCTGTTGGGGGTGAACGGTTGTGTGCCTTTCTTGAAGCAACCATGTTCAAAGCAACCCAGGATGGTTTTCAAAGATATGACTCGTTTGGGCTTATGTACAGATAACAGTAAACGTACCAAGATGTGTTGACAAACCACACTGATGGTGATCGAAAGGGGTGCTACACCGGGAGTGGCAAGTGGCCACTGGAATTTTTTGGGATCTGAATGGATCTGAATGGATCTGAATGGATCTGAGCATCAGGATCTCTCAAGAACTCTAACTGAGGGTTCAAAGGGAACGGGACTCTGAGTACCTGCTGAAGAATCTGAAACCCCCCCTGCCAATCTGAGGCGAGTCGAGGCGGCTCCATGGAATCTCAACTACCGAGGAATTGAAAAACTTTAGGAAAGCTTCAAGTATGGAAAGCTTAGACAAGGAAGACTGCAAAAGCTCTGCCGACTGATTCTATTGCTTCGCGAGCATCCTTTTCACCCAGGAGTGGGTCTTTCTTGACTTACCCTCAAACCGGGTACATGTGTTGACCCGGGGAGTGCAAACAGCGCTAATTGGTTCAAGTTCTCCCTTACACTCCCTTACACTCCCTTGCACTCCATTACTTTCCTTATTGGACATGGTCGTCAAACCCCTGAGAGCTGCTTGGCAGCGCAACTGTGGCATCCCTGTGGCTCATCAACCGCGGCCTCCAACCTGCTCCGCACGGTTCCTCTGATTTTGAAGCCTTGGAACTGGACAGCAACGAGATCATACCTCCAATCACCAACAGCAAGTAGCCATCAAATATTTCAGACACTATGAATCACAATGACATGGTGAACGTCTATGAATCAGAATGACATGGTGCAACAAGGTGCAACAAGGTGCAACAAGGTGCAACAAGGTGCAACAAGGTGCAACAAGGTGCAACAAGGTGCAACAAGGTGCAACAATCATCCAGCGTTTGCTGAAATTGCGAACTGAGTGGCCGAGATCAAGGTACGGCACCATCGGAGGCACAATGGCGTTGATGAGAAGCATGGTGAAGGCACTACTCACAAGGCCTGACCACAAGAAGCGCGCGGGCCACTAGGAATTTCTTCCAAAAATCCAAGGGGAAATTCTTGCAGATCTGTTCTCGGGCCGCTTCAACTTCTAATTCGGTATACAACAAACTGGCGTTTTTGGACAACAAACTGGGGTTTTCAGGGCTGCAGAGTTGGAAGAAGTCTGGCGCCAGAATCTCGTTTTGTGAGCTGCATCTTCCACGTTCGGAGGTCTTCTCTCACTGGAGCTCAAGATAGCTCAACTCTCCAAATTTCCATGTGTGGAGGAAGTCTTGCACCAACCCTCGATCTTTTCCGAGTTGCAGCTTTCATGTCTGAGGCTGTCTCTCACAAGTCCTCGCTTTGCATTTTATCCGAACTCGACTTCCCTAAGCACGGCTTTACAACCTTCTATTTCCTTTTAGACAGCCAGGCAGGCAACCAAACAAATGGATCTATAGATCGACAAATAGATTAATAGAATTTGAGAAATACAAAATAGAAAGATAGAGATAGAACTCGCGCCACACTGAAGCAAAGGTATGTTGTGAGCTGCTCCCCAGCAGAGCTTCAAACGCATGTTCCATTTATTGGTTGCTTTCCTTCTCGCCCGCTTGATGCCCCTTGCTCACAACTTGTTTCTTGCTTGCTGCAAGATCTTGCTTGGTCTGCTGTTTCCTGTACGAGTACTACTTTGATCATCTTTGATCTGCTGTGCTTACTTGCTGCCTGTCTGCTTTACTTGCCTTATTGCTCTCTTAATCTACCAACTCCGGTCTTCCTACGCATACCCAATACTCGGGCTTTGGACATGGGAAGCTGGAGGAAATGTGCAGGCTCTAGCCTATTGAGAGAGGATGGTAGAGGATGCAGATTCTCGCAATCCAAACCAATTGCTGTGCGTCCAAACCCTCTACTTCAAGGGAACGTCCCAAAAATGCACATCACCTTCTTTGGAATGTTCACGTACCCATGACATGTCTTGCTTGGTTAGTCGCCGATAAGCCGCAATAATTCACCGATAGCTTTGACTTCGCTTGGCCGTGCCCCGACACTTTCCATCGCCCCCAGTTTCAGTGGCCTCCATCCTGGTACCATTCCTTTGGTGTCGCGTAGATGAAGTAAAGGACGCCGGCAGTGTTCACCACCCTTAGCTGTGCCATTCTTCCAGGCATCAAACCTCTTTGCTAAAAAGTCTCAAACGCTCAACAAACTACGTTTTGGTGTGCAATGCATACAACATTCTGATAGTAAGTATTGCATGGTCCAGGGCCGTGTCCGAATCCGGAAAGAACGTCACAGAAATAGATGTGATACTTAGACGCGATTGGTATATAGGGCCCAACATACTTTCGCCAGCATCTGTTTTGGTTTTAACTTCTCTGGCTTTGTCCATGGATCCTGAATCTGAAAGTGCATGCTTGGGATGGGAACTAAGGGTACCATGGGTCACCCAGTTCAAGGGATGCCCCAGTTGTCGCGCCAGGATGCATTCCAACCGACATCTTCGCAGCTTGAGAAAACTCCTGCTCTGTCAGGGTGTCGTGGAACTCCTCACGGCTGGGATGTGGCAACTGGAGGCACTTGGCGGGAGTGGAGTCCCAAGGCGAGTGCCCAAGGGCTTCAAATGTTTGATATGGCTAAGGACCCAGCATTTCAATGTATTTCAGATGTATTTCAGATGTTTCAGGTGTAAATGATACAATGGAATTCTACATAGTCATCTGTCGACTAAAGCACCCCTGCTTACAGGGTTTTGATGTGCATGGAGTACAAAAGCAAACATTCTCAACAAAGCTCAACTATGTTCCCAAACCAAGCTCAACATAGCTCAACATACCTCGCCTAGTCATACCTAAAGCACATTGGTGAGTCTGAGTGAAACTGATCGAACCCTTCAAGGTGGGCCTAAGAGCCTTCTTTCAAAAGCTCTAAGCTCAAAAAATTACATGATGTTTCTCGTGGTGCCGTCATCTGCATCCTTCTGTAGCCTCAGCCTTTCATCTCTGCCAGATCTGTCGTACTGTCATGTCATTGTATCACATCATGTGTCGTACTACAGTTTTGTCACAGAATACATGGAATATCACATCAACATGAAGCATGTGTCATCATGTGTCCATGTTACGTCGTTACGTCCAACCAGCTGTGCTTGTGTTCCTGGCTGCATCTGAGAGGACATGAAAGGACCGGTCCCGCAGAGGTGCTCAGTACCCGCAGGAGTCCTTGTCTCCAAGCACTCTCGCAGCCCACATCAGCAAGCCATTGACAATCTGGGCCGGGATAGCATCAAACATAGCAGCAAACGTGGAGATTTGATGACTGGATGAGTTGTGTCATGCTGTTGAAGGCTAGGGGGCAGCAAGCACCTCCAAATGGCATCTTGCTTGCTATCGTCATGAAATCATCAAACCCTTAAATCCCTTTATCTGTGAGGTGTGGTGCATGACGGTGCATGTCCGGCGTAGATACCTGGCAGGTTGCCAGAACACAATTTTGTCTCCAAATTGGCCAAGTTTGATTCCACACCTTATCCCTCACATAGATAGCACCGGGATTCTTCAAGGGCTTACTTGGAAGGACCAAATTTCAGCCTCTGGGAGTTGGTAAGAGAACCACTGACCACCAGCAGTGCCCTTGTGAGTCTGCTACTACAGCTATCTCAGCTTCCCTTTCGTGTGGCTGACACATTTGATGAACAAAGCTCCTTCGGGGTGCACATGGTGCCGCATAGTGCCACGAGAAGATTGCGGGATTCATGAATCCATGGTGCCGCATGGTGCCGCATGGTGCCGCATGGTGCCGCCAAAGCATTGCTTTTGGATTCCCCAATGATCCGAGTCATCCTGGATCTCTCACGAAAAAATGTAGAAATCTCACGGTGTTTTCTCCAGGTTGGGGATGGGATGCTATGCGATGAATGCAGCCAGGTCTCAGCCACCACAAAGGCTGGAAGCAAGCCCAACCAAACGCCGCCAGAGCCTGATGGGGCAAACCTGTGGTGGAATACCTCCAACTGATCAAGACAGCTACCGAAACAGCTACCAATTTCTAACAGTTGGCCTGACCCCCTAAGAAATCGTGTCATTCCTCGAGGAAACTGGGAAAAAACACAAACTGACTGCTGACTGCGGTCTCCTTTGACACGCCTGCAGATTCCTTCACCACCATGGCAGCCTTGGTTTTTCAAATGCAGAAACCAAGCCATGTCTTTGGTTGCCTCGCCCTGCAGCTGTTGTGAAGGCTGCACACTGAAGCAACACGACTCGAACTCAGAAATTCGAATCCCAACATCCGGCACATCGCCCTTGGGGAGATCACAATCAACACCACAACTTCGGTTTCCTTCTTACTTTGCAGGCCTCAAGCATGGATGGCAAGGGAACACAGTGACTCTTGAACTCAGAGATGCAGCCGTGGAGCAATACGTAAACCATACACTGCCCCAAAGCAGGCCGCAACGAGCAAAAACATCACTCCATTGGTGATGGCCAGCCTGGAACCGTTGATCTTGTGGCGCATGGATTGCCAAGAAGGCCGGAAGCACAACCGGCGTAAACTATATACCCTCTGCTTACTACCACCAACATCCACCAACAACTTCTGGTGATCTGAGTCTAAGGTTGTATCTTCATGCAAAAGTAGTACCTCTGGGTTGCAAGACATCACTTCACCACCCTGCCAGTATGGTTGAATGTTGAAGCTAACTCGAGAGAAAAGGTTATATGAGAGGCAAGCAATGGGGATTACCGCAAGTGTCTGACATATCTTGAGGGTCGTGAATATGGATGAAAAATGGCGAGGATCGACCCCCCAAGAGATTGAGCAGCATGAACTTTGGAAAATCCTCCTCAAATCTCCCCAATACATTTGAATAGCACTTTAAGTCCGTGGAACTCGAGTAGCTGCAGCTACCTTTCGTGATGATTTCCTCCGATCGGTACCCATCACCGTATAATCATTGTGAGACACGATTTTAAACCTCCTGATAAGCCGAGCAAGCATGTGAAAACATGCTTGCTGATCCTTGGCAACCAGAACCAAAACCATTGGCAACCCAAAGAATCGAAAAAAATCAGGAAGAAGGATGAAGAAGGATGAAGAAGGATGTTTTTTGGATGTTTTTTGCGGAAAAACATGGAAAACCATCAGCTGCCATGCCCTGCCTCTTGATACGCTCCCCCTGCGGCACCGCCAGCTCTGCCCAATGGATGTCTCCCGGGTTGGCGGCTCGCGCCTAGGCTGTGCCCATGGGTGATGGGACGGAGCGGTTGAGGTTGTCTTCATTTTGCCTAAACCATGGTTTGGAACTGATTGTAATTCGTTGTATGTAATTGTTAATGTTGTTATGTTTGAATTCTTGTTGATAATGTTAATTGTCATGTAATTGGTAATGTTGTTAATGTTGGAAATTGTTAATGGTTGTTATTTGGTAATGTATGTTTCATTTGACCTGTTGTCCTTTGCTTTGTTTCGACTCTCCGAGGCAACATCTGCCAAGGTGCTGCTGAAAGCTTTGCAATCCTAGGCGCGATGGGCGGTCCCAACCGGGAAAGTACTGCTGCCGTAGACACAGGGCAAAGTTGTTTCGGTGGATCAACAAGATGCCCTGCGATAAATTGATGACACCAAAGAAAATGCATCACAATGCTTTGCAGGGCCCGCTTGTTCGATCTTATCTGCAGCTGCACATCAGCCCTTATGAGTGGTTAACATTGATACTTTGAACAGGAGCAGCCTTTCATGATCTGTTGCAGGGGAAGTCAGCTTGTACGGAATTGCCTGACCACGGAAACTTTGCTCCAATTGCTGTTTCGGATTGTCCATATACGATGTACCCCAATAGCTGCTTGGTTTCCCTATTAGAAGGACCATTGAGGATGGTTGGGGGTGCCACCATTTCTGGATCCCCATTTTTGGTAGTTGCAAATTCCCCGTGGCAGGTGCATGCAGATTGCTTTGTTGGAACCAGACTTTGGAACCAAAAGTTCTGCCATGTTCTGTCAAAGCGTCGGCCGGCCGCCAATCGGAAAGCGGGGCAAGGGTTCTCCCTGGCGAGTGATGGACCATTCTGGGCTAAACATGACACATGGTCCATCATTCCTTGAGGAAAAATTGATCATTTCTACGATTAGCACATGGGGATGAAGGGCTCACCAATAACAACCGTCACAGGCGTCAAGCAAAGGGCGATAGTGGGATTCCTTTCAAAATTGGAACATCCCAACAGCTCGACGAGTGTGGTCATTTTGGGGACCGGGGGCACCAGACCGACGCGTAGATAGGCGCCACGAGCCACTCAACTCCCCTCCCACTTGGCTCACAACTCCTTTCTGTTACAAAGCAACCAGGATGCAAGCAAAACCAGAAACTACATGGTTGTGACAGAAACTGCTTACCCACAACATGGCAATCGCCCCAAAGAGAAGAGACAGCCCTTCATGATGATTTGGCACCCAAACGAATCATTTTGCATAAACCACAGCTGGAGTGCACACTGGTCGGTTTAGGCCCCAATAGGATCCTAGACCCTACATATTGCATGGTCCTATAGAAACCAACCAGAGATGTTTCAAAAAATCATGTACAATCAGCTGTCAAGTCCAACTCCAAGCTCCTGCCTTGCAAAGGCCGTTTTCCCTCAGCGACCACAGCTCGAGACATTGGAATACGGGGAGGAAATGGGAGGACTGCAGCAAAACTCAGAACTCAACTTATGCAAACTCGACCTGTGAACAGCATAGCATGCACGTTGTAGATCACTCAGGTACAACTTGTTGCTCCTTGGAACTACATGGTACTACTGCATAGATGTACTCAAATGTACTTAGATGTACTTAGCTGTACCCATTATATTCCTTTACAGAATTGCAACTTTTCAACGTCCACTGATGATAGTTCATCAATGACTTCAAAGCTGCTCTTTTCGTTCTTGCTCGCAGTACTGAGTATCGCCTGAAACTATTCCTGGCTCAATCATTTAGTTTCAGTTGATTTAAACGATATATGTACATATTACAGTATACATACATACAAGCATGATGGTAAAATGTAAGTTGGTAGGGGTGCTGAATTCTCCAACACATCCTCAACATGTCGACCTCTCAGCATCCCAGGCTCTTCCACAGGAAGCTGATGTCAGAAGACTGGCAGTTGAAATAATTGGCCCAGAAGGAATCCCACCTGGTCGGCAGCGAAGAATTGATGCAAACCTGTTGAGAATCCTGAGAAAAACTCGAGAAGCAATACACATAAGATAAATTGAGATGACTTTCCTTGATAGAAATGCACTGTGGTTTGTCCTTATGTCAATGTTTGCTTATCAAAGAGTGCCAACATACTATCTGAGCCCTTGCGACAGCGAGAATCTAAGAATTGTGAGACAATCACCTTAACAGTTCTGACTCGACATCCAATTTCTTCAACTCCTTTCGGATGCCTCGCTTTCATCTTCATCCATTAACCCCATCGCTTTATCCGAGGCACTTCTTGAGGCACGCCCTCATGTCACTTTGGTATCTGAAGACCACGACGACAACGCCGGATGATCGCAGTTTTGCGTCCTCAGAACAAAAGACCCGTGATGGTTGTCTATTTCAGTACATCTAATGAGATTACCAAAGATCTGAGTGTATTCCCTCACTAACTGATTAAAATACTTCTTTGGGGAAGCCCATGACAGCCGAACAAAGGGTTCAAATACAAACTAATCCACAAATGCACACAGTGACACAGAGTGTATTGAGGTGGTGGTTTCTCTAAATAGGAACCCCCAAAGCTATAGTTTAGTGATTAACAAACTGGATGATAACTGGGGGGGTACCCTTATGGCTTGAGAAACCTCCACGTGAAGAACTGAAACAAAACACATCTGCTTGGTAGTTTCAACCCCTATGGAAAAAATCAGTCAACCAACAAACCAAGCAACCAACCAACCAACCAACCAGCCAGCCAGCCAGCCAACCAACCACTTATTAGTATTAAATCAATACTAGGGAAAGCACTGGAAGAAAACGCAAAAAAGAAAACACGAGCAGCTGCAGCATGTCCACATCAGTCCTTTGTTCCCGCAGACTTCAGCGCGCTGGTAATCTGAATCATCTCTTTCTGCGAGGCAAAAATGGATCAATTACTGCAGCTCTTGTTTGCATATATATATATATATGTATGAATAGTATACATACCCTCACTCATATGTATATATATATACATACATGTACACTATACCGTACACATCCGAAAAAATGCACATCGAAATGGGTATCAACTCCAAGATAGAAGGACCTTGAAACTTCAAGTTTGAACTGCAGTGGAAAAACGCTGTCACAGGTGGTGATGAAATTGCATTCGCTATCCGAATAGTGCTTGGATCCCTGTGGCAAAAAGTACACTGTACACTGTACACCATCCTTCCCCAGAAACCAAGGAATGACATCCTTCTCGTGGAACCATTCGCGGGTGCTGTTACAGATTCAAGGCTCCCTCGGATGCGAACCTGGATCTCCTGTGCCTCGCAAGAGATGCATATTCACAGGTTGCTTGCTACAGCAAATTGCTTCAACATCAGTCAGATCAAACCCGTCAAGGAAAGCAGAATTGAAACTAAAGGCATGGAGGAAAAACTTGGACTTGTCAACGACACAAATAGACTCTTCAACGTACTCTACGGTAGGCACAGATGGGTTTATCGATCTGAAAGAATGTGTAGATCAGGCAACGAACTACATTCGCTGATCAATCTAAGCCTTTGCAAATACAAAATACATACACATGTGGAGACGAGTGATGTGTAGGCTGCTGTTTTAACACATTCTGTCAAAGTCAGAGCTCTTCAGAAATGTGTTAAGGCCAGTGTGGTTCCAGTTTCGAAAATTTTGGCGCTACCATTTTGTTGTTTTGTCGGAACCTGCCTCGGGCGACGTTCTGTCTGTACCATCGAGTCTCTTCTTCAACTCCTGAGAGAATGTGATGCATATATTTTCTTGAGCTCGAAAAAGGGATTGGTTCATCGCTTCACTGTTGCAAAGCTTACTGCCATGCAGTTGGGATATTCACAATATACGTACTTGATATTTGCATAGTATTTGTAAGGATATCTGTAAGCAGATTCAGATGCAGAACCACATGCTGAAACAGCCCTGGTGGGTACGTTGCATCGGATTCCTTGGTGGGATCAGAGTCGCAACTGGAAACCGGCCACCCTCGCTACACCGACGCTGGACCAAATCTGATCCAGGCTGTCAGCACGGGTACCCCACGGAGACTCTTATCCAAAGATGAAATCAGAGGCTCTGAATCAGAAAATTGGTTGGACAGAGATCTTGAAAAAGTTGATAAAATCCAAAGAAGCAAGGAGATATGGTTCCTTGAAAGTGTTTGAACGCGGTCAGCTCATGATCATGCCAGGTTCATTTCATTTCCACTTAGCTCCCCGGCGTGGTCCCCCAAATCCCTGCCTTCAGCTTGGAGATGTTCTCTCGCCACTCATCGATGTCCCAGCCGATGACCACCTACAGCAAGAGAAGGTTTGTCATGAAGTTGCATATCCAGATCTTCAGGGTTCTGTGTGCGTCCCCGGTCCCACCCCGACTTCCAACAATGTTTGGTCAGCAAACCAACTCGTGCTCTGACGCCCTGGGTGCCTTTGCGATCTCTGTGTCCGTCTTACCCTTCACTGCATGTTCTTTGAAGAACTCCATGATGCTCTCCTGCTGGAGATGGGGGTAAGGCATAAGGCATGGCCCATGTCCACGCATCCAACGGCAATTCCACTGCAGTAATCTCCTCATCAGTCGCTGTGGAAGGTAATCCCTGGCAGGAGCATCTACCGGTTCAAGACTGCATGTTGGATGGTTAATGACATGTCAATGACATGTCAATGACTACATCCCGTGCAAATTGTTTGTAAAAACAAAACAAAAATTGGTCACGCAAGGTTGGAAGCCGAATCACGGGTCCACCCTCTATGTTTTACTCTTTCAAGCACCTCCAGTGTCCCTGCCCTTAGCCCAGCCTTCACCATGATGGCGAAATCGTTGGGTGATGTGGTGCCCGCATCGACCTTGTAGTCTGTGAGGACCTGAAAGATCTGTGACACTCAGCTGTTCGCTGACTGTACAATTGATGCCGTTGACTCAACTTGGGTGTTTCTAGAAATCGGAGTACCCCCAAATACTGTCATCCCATGTTGAATAGTGGTACCCCCATATACTGTAATCCCGTGTTAACCATCTATAGTAATAAACCAACCAGTTTGGGATTCCCTATTTTGAGAAGCCACCATTTAGGACTCATTTTCCATAAGATTCCACGAGATTCCATCAGTCCTTCAAAGCCGTCCCAAAAGATCACCCCGCCTGGCTACTGTACGCCATCAGGATCAAGACGCACATGCTGACCACACAAACCTCAGCTGTAACGCAGGTCCAGGGTTGCTGTCCGTGGATTCACACCAGCACTGCCAGGATCCACCAGGATCTGCCGGGATCAGCCAGGACACCATGTACATTGTTGGGATGATGACATTGGTGGCCTGGCACAATCGTGCCGATGTGGAGGGAGCAAGTGGTGCTGTACAAATACACCAGGTTCCCAACAAAAGAAGCTGATTCAGCGGCTTCATGCAAGTTCTGAATCCAGATGTCAACTCAATAACATCCCTTCTCAGGAAAAAGTAAATTGGCCTGGATGAGAAACATGGACGTGACTGAAAAAAATGAACCAGAAAAGAGAAAGCCTTCGAAACTTCACTTCCCTTTTTTGAGTCAGAAAAAAAAAACAATATGAAAATGGCCACGCCTCATCTGGGCCCAGGTTGCCAGGTGACAACCAGGCGAAGCCAATCCACTTGCTGCCCTGGCGTAGCAGATGCTTGGGGTTCTCCCATATCCAGTTGCAACCTACGGTGAAGACTGTGATGTTCTGTTGTCTCTTCACATGGACGAAGCTAGCCGTGGACATTCAAGCACAACGTGACTGATACGTACCAATATTACCTATGACATCCCATGACTCTTTAGGGTTTCGAACAACCGAGGTGAGACTTCTTCCATCAAGAGAATTACCAGCTGCCAATGATCTTGTTCGTCTCTCATATACGACAATTGCATGTCTCCAACCTACATCGAAAGGACACAGAAAATCGTAGTTGTTGAATGTTGTTGAGTGTTCTTTCACTATCCAACATCTTTGCAGCTCTTCTAACATGTCTAATCTCAACAATTGAAAATGCAACCTGCCTTTATTGGAATCCAACCATGACACATACCACCCGGTCGGATGCCTCGTCACTGTCAACATCCGTGTTGTTGTACGTCTGGTCGCTTGAGCGGAAGTCTGCCTGTCAGTTGATCCCAAGGATGAAAACAAAAACCGTGGATGTGGAAACAATGGAATTCCAGACGCACGGGATGAACTCAGATGAGCTCCTTGTGCGTTCCTGAAAGTTTTCACTTTGGTTGTGACCCCGCCTCGCACTGGGCGACTACTGCAGCGTCTTGCGTGCATGAAGAGTAGGACTGCGGGTGGCTGGAGCACTGGGGTGAAGATAAGAGAAGCTTATGATTGGCAACCCGGGTACTTGACCATGATCAATTGTGTCCGATCAAGGCTTGTGAGGGCATCTGTGGTCGACACACGTCAACTCTTGCTAACCCAATCCTTCCATGAGACCGTGAAAACTGGGTAATCCCTCCAAAGAATGGCACAAATACACAAACGGACACGCAAAAAGTATGGATGTTAGAAGAGTGATGGAAAGATGAGGTAGTCATCGCCTTTGGTATCACAAGTCACCTTTCAGGTCGCAACAAGAGGGTGATGTCATGTGCAGATTGCGCCAACCGTGGAAAAACAGCAACTTGCCCGGTTCCTGGCTGGGCCGGAGTGCCAGGTCACTGGTGAAATCTGGTGAAAACACATCGCATTAACCATTGCAGGTTCGTCAACCCAGCGTCCCGGGTTGATATCACATCCAACCTGTGACTGCTGAAAGGACCACTGGCCCCTGCATACAATCGCTGCTCAGAGACTAAACAGAAAACCTGCATGTTTATAGCAGTGTACATGCTCACCTGGCTACCCGCATCATGGTATCTAAAGTGAGCTCCAGAATGCGCCTTGACCCGCCAGTCGTCGCCATCTGCGATATACACGTTGATCATGGAGGCACTGACACCGGTAACGGTCTTCGGGCAATGCCTGAGATGTCAATTCACAAAGCAGCTGGGGAGGAAAAAATGATGACTACATGATTTACCAGTAAGTACGTTTGCAGTGGAATGCATTGTAATATAAGACAATGTAGACTCATCAGCCGGGCCATGGAGGAAAATTGACCGACCCAACTACAACAATTGGTTCATTATGGGTTAATGATGCAGAGGAGCTATTACTTCGAATCATCATCACTATCAGCATCAACAGCGGCAGGTCTGAGTCTGCCGACTTGCCCGCATAACACCAGCTCTGACACACCCACTTTCCAGGATCGCTGAAGGCACCTGTCCACAGCAAAGGAAGCCGCGTGCCCAATCACATCATGCTACGCTAAGATTTCAAGCGCTAAGTCCCTGGCAGTCTGATTCATTCGTACATAAATCCAAGTCCCAAGTCCCGCAAGTGTCCTGAAAGGCCAGCCACTTCAATGGTGGCATTGGAGTGGAAAGCTGACCACTGATCACCATAGATTGCAGCTGGCAGCTGGCTTCTGTGTGCTCTAAGACGAGTCCAGGTTCCATGTTCAACTGGAGCAATGTCCGTACTCTTATCTTGTAATACGCCGCAAAACTCTGCGCACAAAGCAAAATCATAATGTGTGTACGTGTGTGTGTGTACAAGTATGAATATGAGAATGTCATGTATATTCAGCAATAAACATGATTCCACCAAATATGTGCATAAACAAAAGTAATGATATACATTATTGTCTTATTGTTATTACCATTAGTATTACTATTACTATTGCTATTATTACTATTATTACTACATTGTATAGGCTGTATATATTACTGTGTCTCTTTGGGATTGTATAGTCTATATTATAATCAAGTATGATCTACAAATGAATATATTGGACGCTGTCACCAAGAATGAGCCATAGCCCGTGATTGACTGAGGCTTGGAACCGCATATCCAGTAGAGTTGCCCACACCTCAGTTGAAGGTGTCGTTCAGAGATGTGCAATCCCTAATGTGCTAAGCTGTGCTGATGTTTAGATTCTCTAATGTTCACTGAGTCTTTACTGAAGATAGTTAGTTGACTTGGTTCACTATCTTTACTAGTTGAAATAGTAACACAAGCACGTAGTGAAGGGTGCTCTCTGTCTCTGCTATCCATACTTGTTGGTTTTTGGCTTGTTTATCTATGCCTTCCTTCTTTGTCCGTGGATTCATCCAGGTGGCTACTCCTAAACCTTTGTCTTTTTCCAAAGTCTCTTCCGTGCTCTGAGTGATGGAATGAGTGACTTATGATATCTAGTTGCTTATTTATCTATGAGTTTCTGTATGCATGTATCCCCTAAGTTTACTCATATTCAAATCAGGCCTGCAAGAACATATTCCTTGCCAGCAATGCATTTGTTTGGTCAAATAGTGATACCTTTGCTTCGACATTGTTCAACACACAATGCATTGGTATGTACCTGGTCCAAAACGGGGATGCCACAAATACCTTTAGCACATACCAAGTATATGTTCTATAAGTACATACATGAACGTGTATATAATGCATATCATACATGCACGTTGTAGCACATTCATGCTACAAACTCATCATAATATGAGCGACAATCTAGATTCGTGGCTTGGCACTAGGTCATAGCAAGTTGGTCGGTGGGGTATCGTTTGCCGAACTTTAAAATGAGTGAAAAATGCTCGTCTTGTTGAGTGTATTGTCATTTTGCGAGTTTTAGAGTAATTTAAATCAGAAGGTCCAAGCCCATCTAAGTGCTACTCTTCACTAGGATAAATATGGATTGAAAATGATGGAAACTCGCATCTAATATGCCAAGGCGCAGTCGCAAGCTGCTGGGTCTGTCGCATAGGCCTAGCGCTAGGTTCAAAACCAAATGCAAGCGGCATGACGTGCAACGTGCACTCACCCGAACAAAGCTATGTAGGTCCGATGAAACACGTATCTGGGTAAAGTATTTGGTCTTGGACCAACAATTTAGCTAACCTGTTGTGGCTACTCATCTTGTTTTGATGAATACAGTAGTCTCGACTCCTCCAAAGTTAAAGCATCAAATTGGTCGAAACAACGAAACTGCAAAGACTTTGTGGTGACATGCATCCTCTGAACGGCAATCAATCCAAAACTATGGGTGTCTCCTTAAAAGTATGTAGCCAACCGAGTGACATTTGCTTCGAAAACTCTGAAGTAGAACACGGTTGATGCTTGGAGTTCACAGATTTGTGTTTTGTGGTTTGTCAAAATAGGGGCACCCCCAGTTATCATCCATTCATAGTCATCAGTAACAAAGCCACCACGCTTGGGGTCCCCAAAGTGGCTTGAGAAACCCCATGGAAAGCGAAATGGCACCAGGCTTCACCTTGGTCCACTCATTCCAGTACCAATCCTTGGGCCAATGCGAAGAGGGAGCAGCCCCCAGGTTCCAACGGAAGTTCCACCGGGTTCCAAGGGGTTCCAATGGTGAAGGGTTGTGAAGGGTCTGAGGTTGACAAAGAAAGCACACGACACACGATCACCTTTATGCGCCACATTATTTAACTGCTTCGAAGCGTTTCCAAACCTTCAAATCTTTCTAACCCGACACACTAAGTGACAATGTGTGTGTGTGTGCGTGTTCGCTCTGGATCAATTCAGGCCGTTTGTGGCATTTTGATACTGTACCAGCAAGGTCCAACATCCCGATGGCTTGAGGTGCCAATTGGTGCAACAAAACTGACGATGACAATGATGACGATCATCATCATCATCATCATCATCATCATCATCATCATCATCATCATCATCATCACGCACATAAGTACATGTAACATCATGTAGCAATAGCTCAATAGCATGAAACACCTGTAGCATCCGCTGTATATCGCACGTTCACGTGCACCTTGAAACCAGACTGGTGCTGGCCTTCGTTGTCGCCAAGGTGCAGAAAGGTTGTTTGATCCTGCATAGACCACCAGAGCAGGTACCTGGCAGTGGCAAATGGCAGACTATCAGCGGCATCAACTGCGCGGGGTCCCAGTGCCAAGATGTGCGCCTGCAATGCGGCGTGAATCACGAAGATCAACATGAGAAAAGCCAGGAATTGAAAGTACAGCACCTCAGCTTACTCAGCTTCAGCTTGAACTTCACTATCCACTTAGTCAAGTTCAGGCTTATTGAAGTGGAGCTTGAATCACTGAACTTCACCAAGCCTCTCCAGTGAACAGCGAGCAACTCCTAAGGCCCCCGGCATATCCACTACCGAGCTCCGCAAACTCGATGGGCCAAGACCCCCTTGATGGAGCCAGGAGGTGAGGGGAAAATCCAAACTTCAAACCCGAAACATCTTCAAAATTCGACAACATCACTTCATCATCACTTCATCACTTCATGACCTCATCACTTCATGATTCTACATCACTTAAAATGCTTGGGATGTCTCTTTCAGTGTTCCGAGTGCAATCCAGAAATTGCCCTTTCCTCAAAGTTCTGAGAGTGCACACAGTCTAAACTTCGGGCATGACTTGCTGAACTGATGGAAATCCTGCGGGTGGCATTGGAAATCATTGGAAATGCTGCGCCGGCTGCAATTCAGCGCTACCACATTCTCCACTAAATCTGCTGAAAATGATCGAAACATCCTGGTGATAGTGAAAAAATGAAAAGGGATGAAAAGGGATGAAAACGGATGAACCCTGTAAAGTGAAAGTCTCTGCAAAGTCAAAGTATTTCTTGGATCCTTGTGACCTCTGCTCTGCATCTCTTCATGCAGACTCTTGCCGTTCCTTTGGCGCCAAAGGGGATCTGTTAGATCAATGCTGGATCTGTCGGTGCATAGCTTGGCTACAAAGGATCGAGGAAAACAATATGAAACCATGTGCACCACACACTTCACCTTGCCCAAAGTAAGATATACATCTGCAAGATATTGTTTAATTATGCCGATGTTTTTTTTGTTTATGGTGGGATGCTCACCCATCAAATGTGTTGCCCGGCTACCCACACTGCGCCCATGTCAGTGGCAGCCCCTTCAATTTGAAAATCCACATGAGATGATCTGGATGAAGGTGAGCATGGCAAATATGAGGAGGACTCCAACAACGAGGATAGAGGAGGAGAAGGAGGAGACGAGGACGAGGACGAGGATGGTGAGGATGTATGAAAAGGAAGAAGAGGAGGAGACGAGGACGAGGACGAGGATGACGACGACGACGACGAAGATGATGATTTTGGGAGTACGTGGATTTCGGGCTTCCTTAACGAAGCATAACGACGCAGCTTCTGGGTTCGGAATCACAATCCCTCATTGCAAGGGCTGGTGGAACATCCGCACACAACAAGAGCTTTGCTCTCAGATCATTTGGGACTGTGGTTTCGACCTCAACTTGGGAGACCGGACTTGACGGCTGCAATAGCCATTTCATCGTATTGCTTTTGAATGCATTTCACTCCACAATCCTGGCACGGCACAGCACTTGCGCAAAGCCATTGCGATCATTGCAAACTGGCTAGCAGCCGGAGCCACTGCCGGGTGAGACTATAGAAACAAATTATAATCCATCGGTCTAGGAATGTCTAGGATGATCTCTAAAGCGTTCCAAGTAGACCAAAAACTGCTATCCACCACTTGTTCGAGTTCCGGAAACTGGTCTAGGATGGTCTAGGGATTGCGTAACAATCGGATCTGATGCCCTTTCCATGGCTGCCATGGCTTCACCTTTGTCCACTGCGTGAAGTTCTCTTTGGTGATGAGCTGCTTGGCCTTCCAATGGCATCTAAAAGTCAGCTCCCCCGGTGCCTTCCCGTGGGGACCCCGGTGTCTTCCCGTGGGGACCCAAGATTTCTTGCACAAGCTAGCGGATTTGCTCTCAAATGACTTGTCCTCTTCGTATTGATACAGGTGACTCATATTCCTGGTTTTGTGGGTTGAAAAACATGCACAGTGTTCTGCCAAGCGACGCAATTCTAGCGGCCTTGCAAATTAAAAGATGCTAGAGGAATAAAGTCTGCGGGTTATTCTATTGGAATTGTTATTTTTCTTGACTGTTGGGGTTTGGATCGTTGATGGTGTATTGATTGGCTGCACCCTACCGACTTGTTCATCAGCCATCAATGGTTACAATCTGGCATTGTTGCTCCCAAACCTCTTGGCGCAAGTGTTGGGAGTTCCTGATTTCGCACCCTCTGTGGCAAGTGATCTACCCCAGATTGGAGCATCTAGTTGATCCGTAACCCTCTATCAACTATCGCTAGAAGCGACTTCATCAACAAGTAGAAACTGAATCAATGGTTTTCGCCGTACCCGAGGGGGGAGACTCATTGCGAACTACTCGACATGGATCAATGGGTTGACTCACAATGATCAACCACAAGTTCAGAGGTCAGCGGCACCTCCCCCATCACCAGCGCTTTCGTCCGGCGACAGTCCGACAGTCTTTGCTGTGAGGAGGCCGGCAATCCTTGAGCCAATTGTTTCGTCCCAAAAATTCCCTCATAGTATTCACAATCTTCTCTATAGCTATGTATGTATGTATGTGCAGTGTACATATCCATATAATCAGATTCATGTCATATCATCACAATAGTTTATGAAACTTCATAGCATACAATAATTGACTATGGTTATATTCTAAAAGTTCATTACAGTATCCTACAACAGTTTGCCAACCGACACTGTCCGATCGGCTTCGCTTGTCCCCAACTCGCAGGGGGGATTGCGACAGCCACAAAACAGTTGGTCATTGAAGATTCGCACAACGGACACCGACAAGCCACAAGAAAAGGTATAAAATGATCAGAATAGCACCCTATACCTACCAGCCAAGTGCGACGTTTTGATATGATGTTAATTAGTCGCGTAATCGTCAAACAGATGAAAGGGAAGGGGGCGTTTGCTTGTTAGGCAACGTTGCAGTAATCAAAGTAGTCGCACACCCATCCTCTCACAGAAGGCGTTGCGCATCAAGCCAATGGTACAAAGCTAAAACAATGGATGATGATGTTTGGTTTGTTTGGTCAACAGAGAAACGCAATGACAAGTCCCTGGAAGGGAAGCCTTTTTGTATCCCTTTTTTTGCACCACTAAAGATCTAGTACCGGCATCCCTTCGTTTAAATAACGGACTTTTGCCGCAGGTTTGCCGGGGGCCAAACGCCCTTGACATCGCCTGTGGGGGCAAGCTTGCCACCAGCTTTGAGTAGGAAGCCTACACAGGCCTTCGGACTTGCTGTGGATGGACTCGCAAGCATTGGCACTCCCACGCAGAGTTACCGCTTGCAAGTTGAAGCAACAAAGCCGTAGTGATCCGCAGTGGATGAGGTTGGGTCTCTGTGTTTTTAAACAGACATGAATATCACTGAGCACAGTTCATTTGACCTACCTTTGAGACGCTCAAACCATCACTTCCTCTTCATTCAGTGCAGAGCTTTTGCCGAGCTTTCCATGAACCTGCAGTAGACTGGCATTTTGAGTATATGTTTGTGGCAGTGGGTCAGTCTTGTAGAGGAAACCACGATCTCTGACAGCACGCAAGTGCGACATTTTCATCTGGCCCTGGGAGCAGTTACAGTACTTAGCTCGCCGGTTTCAAATAACATCAACGAATTGTAGGCTGCATGGAGACACAAAAAGATCAAAAATGGAAGAGATCGCTCCTACTGGAGTGGCAACCCCAGTGAATGTAGAAGGTCCCAGCATATGATCTCATAGGGTCGGATGCATGTGGGTGGGTTGGCGCGTGCGGGTGCAAGTATGGGTTCAATCCTCCTGCAGAAAAGTTTAAAGTTTAAGAACGAATGATCGACCAAATCCCCAAACCAAAAGAGGAGCCAGACACTGAGTGTTTCGGAATTCATGGCCCCGTCCCAATCTGAATCCAAGCTGCAAAGTCGCTCATCATTTGCAGTGCCACCTTTGGCTGATCCATTGGCACCATATGCCCGGCCTGTCGCGAGTGGTGTGCTTCAGCCCCTGGGGATCAGCTCACACACTGCAACACAAAGTGCGGGGCGAACACCAGCCATCGCCTCGTAGACCTGCATGAAGCTCAAGCCGTTGGAAGTTCGGAGCTTTCCCACCTTGGAGACGTGCTATCAGTGGCAATCAACAATCAAACGTAGATGGTGGCAGCCAAGTTGAGCCAAAGCAGTTTAGTAGTATCCAATCCTGGCTCAGATCTTCTTGATACACGGTCTTTTTCTTCAGTGGAATGCCCCAGAAGGAACGCCCCCGAAAGAGAACATCTCACAACACCTCCATCATCTGGCTGTGGGTCAAAACCCTGTACCCCTGATTCCCTAGCATTAATCATTATTTTCCCTATAGTTTGGTTGGTTATTATCCACCATTGGTGGTTGGTTAATCTTGACACAAAACCATCTCCAATTGTTGCGGTTACCTGTGCGGGGCCATGGAGAAGCTCCCTGGCAATGATGAAAAACAATGGCAATTTCCCAGCAGAATCTCCGTGAATCTCCTTGACCCAAGGAGCATTTTTGGGACTAACAATAACAATAATAGCAATAATAAATGCAAATAATTAATAGTAATACTACTAGAATAACAATTATGAATAGCAATAATTCTTATTCTATCTTATAATATAATAGCAATACTAGTATCATCATTATATAGTAATAATAATAATAGTAATAGTATTAGTAACAATAGTAATATGCAAAAAATATAGAATATTGTATAGTAGTAATACAAGATTGCAATGATCCAAAAAAAGAATGCGGTTTGTGTGGCTCTTGCGGAGAAATTCTGGATTCAGGATAATTACGCATATCTTCGTTCCGGTTTCTCGCAGATTCTCACGATGTGTATGTAGTGTATCTTTGCATTCTGTTTTGCCTTCAAGTGATTGAGTTTGAAGTGCTCAACCTGTATGAACGCTATTGATTAACCATTTCTTGACCATTTATTAGCCATTTCTTAGCCATCAATTAAGCATCAGTCCTCCATGAACGCTATTAATTGACCTTTTCTTTAGCCATTCATTCCACTCGTCTACCGAAAGCTCTGGCAGTTTGATGGCCCAGTCACAGTTCGACCATCCATCTTCCAGTCCTCATCGCTGGCGCTTCGGAAGTCCGCGCCATGGGCCCAGTCCAGCTTGGTGGTCCAGGCCTGTGAGTTCCCACCCGGGGTGAGGTTTCGGCCGACAACTGAATCAATGGATGCAAAATGATTTAGGATGATAGTTGATTAATCAACTTAAGTTGTCAATTCTTCATCTGATAATGCAATTCTTGAATATTCTTCAATCAAATATCAAAGGCTGCCAAATGATGCAAAGCTTTGCCATGAAAAAAGATTGAATACTTCTTTTATCTTATGTCAATACCTAACCTGCAACTCCTTCTGAGAAACCTAACACCCAGCGACGGGGTAGTGTGCTCGCTAGGTCCGCTCGCTAGAAGGTTGCAAACAGTCAACCCAGTTTTCTTAAATGAAAAGATTTCTACTGCAAGATAGAAGTACTCTCACTTTGAGTGCTTTACCTAGACCTGGAACTGAACAAAATCCAGCGAAGGGGATGCTGTTGATTGTCGAAGGAAACCCGGCTGATCCCAGACCATGATCCTCCCATACTCATTCTAGCTCCCCCATGCTTCCCTGTCAGGAGATCTTCCAGTGCCTTGTTCCCCAGCCAGTTGCAAATGTAGTCCACGTCACCGGCATAGATCAAAACATCAATATCGTCTGCCAGTAGATCCTTGCACAGCTGAATCCTTTCTGTCGTGGGAATCTGTTTTTGTTACGACTCTTTTCTACAACGATCATCTCCAAGCTGGAGGACCACGGCACAATCAAAGGTGAGTTTTCCCAAGTGGGCCCTGAGTCCTGTTCTCCAGGAATGCAGTGTTGAACTGTGGGTTCCAAACAAACCTAGACAGACCTCGACGTGTTGCACGGTGACACGTCAAGCGCTGAGTGACCAACTCATGACTTCACCAAGGCACTGGTAGCAGTTGGTGGTATCCAATGAGCCAGTCGCCTGCAGCCACAAAGGAGAGGTCAACGGCCATGTTGCAGGAACCCCACTTCTTCTGCACTCCCAACCTGGAGTGCAACGGAAAAAATCTGCCAGGATGTGACTGCTTAGCACTGCTTACTCTCCTCAACGGGAATGCAAGGATGTTCCAAGGATGGTCCTGAAGACTTAAGAGAAACGAGTTACAAAGAATACCACAACGAATGCAAACCTCACTGACCGACTGCAAGCCATTGCAAACCCAAAGGCTCGCTCTGCACTTCAGGCTTGTTGAGGTACGTGCCAATCATGTCAAAGTCATAGCAAAGGCGACCGTATTTGCACATAATGCGCATGTCGTAGGGATTCTTGCCTGACACCCCAGTGGCTCAGATGGGCTCAGACATCCCTCTGCCTCCGCAAAAAACGAAAAAAAAAAAAAAAAAAAACGAATTACACCAGCATAGACCCCAGATAGCGGGCGCATTGCGCACAAGGATTTCCAGGGTGTGTACCATAAACAGGGGAGCCAAAGGCGAGACAAGCATGTGCAGCGGCAGAGCAGCGGCAAACAAAGGGCCGATCCAGAGCCACAAGGGAGACAAAAGGAAGACAAAGGGAGACAAAGGGAGACAAGCATGAGCAGCAGCAAAAAAAAGGGCCGATTGAAGGCCCTACCATAGAGAAAAAGGGAAACAAAGGGGAGACAAAGGGAGACAAAGGGAGACAAAGAGAGACAAATGGGAGACAAAGGGGAGACAAAGCAAGACAAAGGGAAACAAAGGCGAGACAAAGGGAGACAAAAGGAGACCAAGGGAGACCGAGGGAGACAAGCATGAGCAGGGGCAAAAAAAAGGGCCGATTGAAGGCCCTACCATAGAGAAAAAGAATCCCTTATAGCTTGTCAATTATCTGGGGAACCAAGGAGAGACAAAGGGGAGACAAAGGAGAGACAAAGGCAAAACAAAGGGAGACACAAAGGGGAGGTAAAGGCGAGACAAAGGGAGACAAGCATGAGCAGCGGCAGGGCAGCCGCAAACACAGCGCCGATCCAGAGCCACAAGGGAGACGAAGGGGAGACAAAGGGAGACAAAGAGAGACAATAGGAGACAAGCATGAGCAGCGGCAGAGCAGCGGCAAAACAAAACGCTGATTCGAGGCCCTGCCATTGAGAAGTAAGATCCCCTTATGGCTTGTCAGCTATCTGGGGAAAAAACTTGTTGGCTGCTAGTCTGAAATAATTCATCAATAATTCATACATTTCATAGTGGCACTGGTGATAAACCATGATAAACCCATCAGCAACCCTGCCACCCGGCGCCAACAATATGCCAAGGATCCTGTGAGTTCATATGGCATGATGGCCATCAGGTTGCAGGCATCGTAGGCTGCGAAGCACGCCGACGCATTGACCACGCCGCCAGACGTGGGGTCGGGGTCAACGCCTGGTCGAGGAGCCCCGTGACAGGAACTAGCGACTGGCTCCAAGAACCATCAAGAACCATCCAGAAGCCCCAAAAGCCAAGGCTTGACCTGGTGTTTCAGCAGGGTTCAGAGTTTCTTGGTGTTCCTTCCTCATCATCTTTGGACATAAATCGTGAACATTCGTAGACTCCTGATTACAACCGGGAGGCAACACTCAGCCAACAAACCATATGCATATTCCCCACAGCCAAGTGCAATTCGTCAACTGCAGGTTGGTGCCTCTGTTGCATGCGATGATGCCCAATTCACATGCTGGCACCAAGCCTTTCCTTGTGTGTGTGTGTGTGTGTGTGTGGGAAGTGCAGCATGGGAATTGAGAACTCAACATGTTGCAAGTTCCGAAGCTGCATCGCTGGAAATCTCAACAAAAGCCGTGGTTCCAACTCTGTGCTCTGCGCTGTCTGGATCCAACATAATCCAACCGGCAACCCAATACAGCACCAAGCGTCATGATGTAATAGTCTCCCTTGCTGACCACATTAGCGGGAGCATGACCACCCTCCTGCTGTCCACCAAAGTGAGCCATCTCTGGATACCACCTCAGCATTTTGGCGACTTTACACACACGTGCACTCACGTAATTCTGAACCCGTCAGAAACCAGGAAAAGTATGGAGAGGAGTCTTTTCTCAGCACCCTTGAAGTATTCTTCAAGCCTGGTGATCCCTGGTGAACCAACAAATCCACATAAACCCCACGGCTGAGTTTCCAGCTTGTATTGCTCCAGAGGGTTTGTGAGGCCATTGCCTGGAAGACTGCGCGGAATGTCATGCTGACACCATGGCACCGTGGCTCCGAAATGATGCATCAACTTGGGGTCCTCAAACGCCATCCTCACAGGGAATCCAACTGATTCATCCATAGCTGCCCTGGGGCCCACACCAATGGCCAAGCCCTTCAAGGGGATCTTCTGACCTTCACCCGCCTGCTGA
>VSDK01013820.1:53318-107576 GCA_009767595.1 Symbiodinium kawagutii
GAACCGCTCAATAATCAAACAAAAAATGAAAAACTACACTTCGGGGTGTCAAGACCAATCACTCAAAAACATTTGCCAAAAGCAATTCGGATCTGAAGATTCAGAGCGACAGTCTTCAAGCTATCCCCTTTGTCGTCTCCAAAGTGTGTGCCTTGTTGCCACTCCAAATGCGGTGGCTAATAGCTGGGACGTAGTGTCCTGAAGCAGCTGGCATCGGAAATGTTCTGTCAGCCATGATAAACAAAACTCTTCATGGTCGCAAATGACAGCGGCAAATGGTGGCGACATTCGGGACGCAAAAGGTGGGGACCTGACCACAGCACTCCTGCGTACGATTCTCCGAAGATGTAGAAGTTGGTGCTTTGATACTGAGGGAATGCAGCGAAGAACTTTTGCAAGAACCTCGTCTTTCCAAAGATGATTGCGTTTTGATGCAAACAAGTCTCGAATTCCACTTACTATCACCCGCATCTCTGTAAGCATCTCTGATTCTCTGTGCATGTGGCTCTAAACCGTACACAGCAAATTGATCCGATTGTCTTGACTCATCTTGACTTCACTCATCCAGCAGTTGGGAATATGAGGCTCGGACACGAACATGTTGTTCGCCACACCCTGTTCATTGTGGGTGCCAATGCCTGTGGAGAAGCCTACACCGGCAGGTTGATCCACCCACATGACCTGCAGCTGCGCACAAGAAATTGTTGACGAATTCTTTCAGCGTGTTCCAGGAGCAGAATCTCCCTAGGTTTGGTGTCTTGATGTGTCTTGATGATATGTGTTGTCCACGTGTGATCAATTCATATCAACTCGAAATAATCTCAAGCGATATCAAATGCGGTTGGTGCTGAATGGAGTATTGATTCGACAACGAATTGAGTCGTTCCAAGCTTGCATGACTGGCATGGCTGTTTCCGGACAAGAGGCTGTCCATCAATGGTTCCCTCAAAATGGGTGGGGAGAGCACGGGGAAAAGAATTTGGAGAGATGGAAAGCATAGGATCATCAACAAATAAACGTGCCCCTAGTCACATAGTGCTATTCTACTATGAATCATATAGTCGGCAATGTCGCGGGGTAAACTCGTTTTATCATGTTTTATCCAGCATTCTGTCTTCTTCAAGAACATGTGCCACAAGCTTCATGTATGTACACATGAGGCTACCTTTTACGTACACATGAGTGTACACATGCACTTTTGATGTACACATGCACGTTTTTTCTTGTGTGCACATGAACTTTTTTAATGTACACATGCACTTTTTAAATGTACACATGCACTTTTTAAATGTACACATGAGGCTGTACACATGCACTTTTTCTATGTACACATGCACTTTTTATGTACACATGAGGCTCCCTTTTGCGTACACTTGAATGTACACATGCACCTTTTTTATGTACAGATGAGCCTCCAAAGAGAACGTGTTAAAACACTCTACTAAGGTATGCCCCTTCTCCTTATAATCGTCCCGGGTTTTTATTCTAAGCCAAATGCTTTCCCACTCTTGTTCAACGCTGAAGGACATTGGCAGCATAGTGCCACGAAGCAGGATTTTTGTAGGTAAATTGGCCTCAGGACAAGCCAAGATTTCCTGCCACACACGGATCACTGTCGGATGGCTCAGAAAGAGATCGGCAAAGGCACACTAAGTTGACACTGATGGGCTCAAATCCAGGAACTCGTAAACAATGGGTACATGAATTGAAGGCACATCCACAGTAGCATACACATATCTGAATTATTCGCAGTTATTCTGATTCACAATCCCTTCTCTGAGAAGAAATACTATCTTGGCACAGTGCTTGAACTTGAAATTATCAAATTTCACCTTGAAATGGATCCACCAGCCCTCTCGTGGCCGCCAAGCTTCCATTTCTTGCGACCTTGCCTTAGTCAGAATTTGAGAGCCTTGATCGCTTTACATCGCTTTACCTAGCCTCTGAGTCCATATAGATCCAAGTGGCATGGTCCATTTTCTGCGAAAAGGGCCAATTGTGAAGAACAGCCAGGCCCACCAGAGAGCCACATCACCAGGGGTGCGGAAGAGGGATTCCTCATCGCAAAGAGGATCACAAGAGTGGGGTTCCATGCATAGCTGCTATGCTTGACACAAAAATGCTACAAAACAAAGCGAATCATTGGACCCTGCCTGTGTCAGACTTGAGGTACCAAGGTCTCGACCCTAATCTCACTAATCTCACAATTTGCAGGCAAGCTGCTCCTTGGCCTCAAACAGCCAGAAGAAATATTTGGTGACCAGATTCACTGAGATGTAGCCAGCTGTTTGATTCACGCTCGAGTCCTCGGTAAAAATTCGAAGGGAGTTCCGGTGCTCCAGAATACAGGCTCTGGGAAATGAGAGAAACTCAAACATGTTCGAACGTAAACTTAAACATGTTCAAACATATTGAAACATATCTAAATAAACATATTCCAACATGCAAACTCAATGCATTCAATGCATTCGATGCATTCGGTTCCAAGAAGACTTCACCACCTCTCTGATCCCCACTTCCTTTACCTGGTGATCAACTTACAATGCTGAAGGATCTGCTGAGAACTGCTCCCGGATCAACTGCACAGGGGGTCAATCATGCACTTTTGCGCGATCCCCGCGCCTTTGGTGAACAAGTTATATACATACTAGGATTCGTGATTTGTAATCTCAAAAAAAAACATTACAATCTAGTCTCTAAAACAGAAGCAAAGCTAAGCTAAGCTAGGCTAGGCTAGGCTAAGCTATCTGAATACCTTTGAATCTACAGTTCAGTTTGCATCTCAGCCACGCAGAGCTTCGGATGGGTGAAGCCTTCAGTTGCTGTGGCCTCATCCCAGCACAGCAGCATAGCAATCCAGTATCACCAAGACCCCAAGAAACTGGCAGATGATTTGTCGGTGAAGTGATTGCACAAATTCTGTGGCACATGATGATTGTAAAGGCTTGCAAAGAGCTGGCAACCTGCCCCTTCAAGATCCTTCAAGTATACATTCGTAAGTGGATTTGAAAAAACAGCAGATTTACTCTTGGTGATTTCGGCCTGTAAGTCCAGCTGGGTCTAGGAGATTCTCGCCGCATACTCAGTCGAGGTTTGCACAGCTGAGTCGTGCATGAACTCGCATACTTTTTTGGCAGCATTTTATGAGCTGCACAATGCAGCTTTTACATGTCGCCCAAACCAACAGCTGGAGATTCTATACATAAAGGATCTACACAAATCCAAAAGGTATGTCTATTGATAAAAGGTGGATGTTCTCAGGCAAAAAGATCATCCAGGAGGAAAACGTATCCGTTTCCGAGGTCAACAGAGGTATCTGTTTCTCCCTTGCTGCTCCCCAGCCTCCTCTTGCACGGCTTCGGCCTCCTGGGCTTGCGGATTGCCATCCCATGGGGCTTTTGCATTGCTTGCAACAAGTTCGTACTATAGACAATAAGTTAGTAATATGTCCCTAAAAGTCCATATGAGTCCCTAAAAGTCCCATAGAAGTCCCTAAAAGTCCATAATTCCAAGAGTTGGAACGGACAGGTTCAGGTCATAACCCCATTCTCAGGGTGCAGGATATATTACTTTAGCGTTGCCAACTCCCGGCACCGCTCCTTCGCCAACTGCTCCAAAGTGGAGCGGTTTGCCACCAGCAGCTGCGCTTGCACTAGCGGCAGCACGCCAGCGACCGCCAGCAATGTCCATGGCGTCATGGCTCCGATGTCAACAGGACTACGATGGTCTACGTGCAACTGCTGAGAAGGCAAAGAGGGCAAAGAGAGTCATGAAAAGCAGCACTATCCATGAATAGAATCGGATAGAAGATAGCACTATCCGACACTATCCCCTCAGCAACGATAATCTCCACCCATGGTAGCACCGATGAGATCCATGTCTCTTGAATGTAGACTTGGGTGGAGCAGAATGTTGTTCAACATGCAAACACCAGTGGAAGAGACAATGGACGACTTCAAATGGACACAGAGAATGGGCTGTGACATCGCAGTTCGCCCTGGCACCCAGCCACTTTTCCACTCCCATGTCAGCAAATCCAGGCACTTTGTGCCACAGGTAATTCTGCACGACAGTCTCCCCTCACATCCGACGCGGCCAAACAGCGACGATCACATCAAAAAGGACACTGGAGTAAATTCCAAGCCAGCAATTCATGGGCTTTCTGCGAGGCCAGGCCATACAGCTGTTCCAACAAGAATGTTGGTGACTATAAATGGTTTACGAAGGATGATTTGGGGGTACCCCCATTTTGAGAAACACCCATGTATAAAAACGACTTCTTCGGACAGTGTGTTCTTTCTGGGTCTTTTCTTCAAGCCAATCAAGAAGCTTGTGATCAAGTTTCGACCTTGCGAAAATGGTTCAGTCTCCAGCTTTTCTGAAATGATCGGGCCGAAGATTGGCTGGCACCGTCTGCAAACAGCACATGCGCTGCCCTTTGAGGCCACAATGCTTTGCTCAATATGCGCGCTTTGACCTCGGCATTGGCAAGATGTAGGAGGTCAAGGATGTCCAGATTGTGCTTGAAAAGAAGGCTACCAAATGCTACTAAATTTTACTAAATGCTACTAGATGCTACCAGGCAGCAAACCACTGGGTCCGCCATTGAGGCCCCCACACGCGTTGTGAGAACGCAGCAGAGCGGTGAGATGTCTTCAGACTACGGACAGGGAGGGAAAAGCCAGCAACGCTGGAAGGCTGTACATCTGAGTGGTTCCCCCATGCGACGAAATATTGTGGACTTCCAGTGGCTCGAGCAGTGAGCACAGCTTCACTCCTATCGTTGAGTCTTTCTACAAGTTGGAAGTCCAGTCAAATGCAACGGCAAAGTGCCCTTTCTTGCTGAAGCCCTAATGGCTTAAGCACTCCTCCGTGCATGCTGGAATTTCGGAAAACCAGCCCACATCTCGAAAACAGCGAAATCTCAAGATTTGCAGCAGGTGGGTAGCAGTTTCTCCGGAAAAAATGGCTGGAAGAAGACTTGGTGACACTGTCTTCACTCTTGAGCTGAAATGAACTGTCACTCTTGTCATCTCAACCGTCTTTTTCTGCTGCGTCCCCATGCCACTGTGTGCCGGTGGCACCCCAAAGCCATAAATCGCACCCGAGTGCAGGTCACAAATGTAAGGGCTAAAGATTGTTCATGTGATGGGTCCTTGTACTAAACTTAGGACCTGCACTGGCTGCAAGCCACTCCCGGTGTCGGTTGCCTAGCTAGAAGATGCTAAAAGGAACAGCAAGATTCGCATTTCTAATGACTCTTCAAGACTCCAGTTTTCACATGCTCAAGATATTTCAACAACCAAGTCATCAGAAAGTGCTCCGGCATTGCCATGCAAACCTCTGGCCAGTTGCGGCGCCTGGCACTGTGGATGAAATCCAGTGCAGCAGAACAACTTGCGCCACGTGGTGATCTGATTGATGCTCAGCCATGGTCAAGGGTCAATGACAAATAGAATTAACCTAATTAACAATTGTCTCAAGTTGTATCAAGTATCAAGATGTACAACTTAATGAACCCTTTGGCCACTGAAGATGAAGTTGTATCAAGTATCAAGATGAAATCCCTACAAATCATGACTTATGGACCCATTGGCCATTGCGGTCCATTCTCAACAGCCTCGGCCCGCGCCATGCCGCCGCCTCACTGCCCAGTGAACCAATTGGGGATGGCCGTGTGTTGCTCGAAGACGGCACGAGCCTGGTACAATTTTCAGGCAGAGCGCAAGTTCTGGGATCTACGTGGCTGCTCAGTCGTGGCTGTAGATTGGATGACTATTGAAGATGACTATTACCATCATTCAGAATGGTTGTAACGAATGGCTATTGAAGAAACGAACTCATCGGAGATATTTTTTGCTTACACAGATGGTCTTTGCATCAAATAACCATCTAGCTGGGCTCGTTGCCATAGTTCAGCGAAGGGGACTCGCAACCAGGGAAAGGGAAAGGAGGATATACAAAGTTCACACGCAGTGACATGGAGCCGCATGGACCGGCGAACTAGCAGCAGCACTAACCGGCTCTTAGACGTGTGTTTCCTATGGAAACCACACTTTTGCAGGTACTTTTTTGGATTTACCGATGAGTTGATGTTTTTCCAAGTTTTACCTCTGAGGACTTCATCCAATGAAACAAATCCCACCAGACCCCTCGTCAGTCTATCCTTTACATTCCTTTGCATTCCTTTGGCTTTAGAATCTCCATGTATTTCATTGTATTTCATCGTATTTCCATCTATTTCCCATGGATTCCCATACTAGTTCCATCTAGTTCCATCTATTTCCCTTGGATTCCCATAACAGTTCCATCTATATGTGGGATATTCCGTGGAACCATCTCCTTGCTTGGATTCCTTCCCTTCTTTCTGTTCCACTTGGTTCCGCATCACCCCATTCTTCAGCTCCTGCTGCACGAGGCCGCAAGGAATCATCCCACGATCGCCCATGGCGAACCAGCCTGGGTAGCGATGGAATCCACTGCCGAGGGATATCCCGTGGATATCCCATGGACATGGGATATCCCACGAATACCATGGATGAAAAACGACTGTTGTCCCAACATGTCCACGGTGTAGGTCGTCATGAGGGATGCACAGGTGGGAAATGCTGCGATGGACGTGTCTCTGTGATCAAAGCTGTCTGAGGCAGCGACCCATTGGAACCAATGTGATCGCTTGACCGACCTCAGAAAACTCTTGCAGTGCAATGATGTGAGCCATCCTCTGAGTCATTTCTGGTTACCATCATTGCCCAGTTGAAACTGGGTTCTGTCTTCCCGCCACCCCTTTTATATCCTTCAAATGATCTCTAATCACTGCTTTGCTGTTTTGCTTCGCTGTTTTTGCTCCAAAAAAAGCAACGAAGCAGCGACCTCCAGACCTATGTCACCAGTGGGAGCCCCCATCTGTGCCCCCCGGCGGGTGCCAACTGCACAGGCGTCACGCAGCCAGAGGCTACAGGGGTTCCCAGCTCACTGCCGAAGCCGCTGTGGGCCACCTCAGTGGTGGTACCATAGCTGAGCTGGTGAATTTTGCTAGGGCCCATCAGTGGTGATGTTTGTTGGGTGTACAATGATTGTGTACACTGAGAGTGTGCACCCTTTGTTTGAACGTCATCAGTGCCATCATATTTTGTTTCTATATCTTCCAAAGGAGTTCTTCAGCGGCTGCGTCAGTGGACATGGTGGACATGAGAAAGTTTTTCGCAGAATCAAATATTCTCAGTGTAACAGGCATCGCAATCCCTGTGGGCAGGTCCATTTTCAGAGCCTGATTGCTTTCCACTGAGACTGGACAGCAGTGGCCCACACCGGCCACCACTGGAATTGCCAAGGTGTGACAGGTGTGACTGTAGTTTGATGTATCTGACGCTTCATCAAACCACTATCCCCGATTCTCAATCTGTTCTAAGCGACCGTGGAGGCTGTGGGCGATGCTGAAGCGCTGTGCCACACCTGCCCAGAAAAGTGCTGTGCCTCAGCCCTTTCTGTGAACATCGCAACGGGATGGCCTGGGGTGGTGGCTCGAATGGATTGTCGAAAAGGTTTTCGGGCAAGGCCTCAGCTGTGGTGAAGGCCTATAGCAGGCAGCCTCCTCTGGGCCCAGCAGGTTTGAAACAGCTGAAACTTTGCACCTCCCAAGGGCTCCCTGCTGTTTCAGCTGAATATGGTTCTTGATTCATGCTGCTCTCCAGTGCGAAATTCCTGGTGCAGTCGAAGTTGTCTTTGCGAGGTGCAGTGAGTTCAAATGATCAACCGGATATCTTCTGCTCCCTTCAAATCCACCGGTTTTCAACGCAAAAAGGTACACACCACTGCTGCACCTACCCAAATATTTAATATCTGCATGTACCTGTGATACTTCAAGTACTTCAGCTGTCAAACAGCTGATGGCAGTACAAATGCATTCTGTCTGCGAAACCTAATTGGTGGAGTCTGATACCCACCATCTCAATCAAAATAGGGAAGCATTGAAGCATTGTGGACAGTCCCTGGAACCTATCATCCAGATACAAGACGTCATTAGTGGCAAAGCAAGGACCATGTCTCATGAAAATGATTCAGTAAAATTCATAGGTTTTGGGATTATTTTGGCATTCAGAAGAAGACAAAGATCTAAGCGATCTAACCCCATCTGGGTCCTGCTTCGGAGTTTTTCATTCTCTGCACGCAATGCGAGCAACTCCTTGGGCACAGCTCCCGCCTTCACCTCTGGACCACTGCTCCGCTTACAGCTTAAACACAGCCATCTCAGAGAAGAAAGTGGGAAGAAAGCGAAGAATGCCAAGGATATCCCCTTGGATATCCCCTTGGATATCCAAGGCTTCTCATGGGAAAATCCTCAAAGATGCACCGATGGCACCCAACTGGACCCGCTCCTCATGCACTGCTGATGACATTGTGGACGCCGACGATGCCCTCGAGGAGATCTGGGGCGACGCTTCCGTGGCCTCCCGGGGTGTGCAACCATCACTGCTTTGACCAAAGATGATACCCCAAAGACGGGGACATGGGCAGCACATTGTTGGAAGAGCCAAAACATTGTGGAACTCAACTGTGTCCACATCCAAAAGCTTGACAAAGTCGCGAAGAAGACCTGAAAGGCGAAAGTAGTGGATATGTTTGCAAGGCATCTCAACGCCAGAAGGTCAGCAGCAATTAGGGTGGGCTCCTATCGGTTATGCAGATTTTGTGTCTGCATCTCTATCCGTTTCGGCTATGCATGTTTTGAACACATTTGTAACCCCAATACCGGACCAATCACAAATTGTTAATGGGACATGTTGTCGGTTGCTCAACCAGCTGGGTTGACACCAGTGGACGTTATGGAGTTTCGCATTTGGGCATTTGTTGCTTGCCTGGTCATCATCCTCGAAGGTCGGGCAATTGATCATCATCTTTTCCTGGGAAGTTCAAGGGAGCTTGGACATGGAGCTTACACATCCTCAAGGAAGGCATCGATTCCTTTGGAACGACAAATCGAAGCCACACCCCAGTTGGTTCCGACTTCACCAAACCAATTTCAACATATTTCAACCAAGTCTCCGGTGTTGCCAAGTCTGGGCAAATGGGAGACAATGTCCCTGCTTCCCGAAGCAAGAGATCGTTGTGCCGCTTGGAAGGCCTTGGGTCACCATGCCGTGGACAACTGCTGAACAGCAAGACCTCCCAGCTCCCCGTCCCTTGGATTTGGTTTGCTTGGTCTCTCAATGCTTTTCCATTGCAAGTTGCTCCGTGTCCTACCTAAGCAGCTTACATTCCAAAAAGGAAGGTGGGCACGAATAACAATGGTATGGGGTCAATCCCAGTGCAACATGTTAACATGACAATTAGATACAATTACAGTACTAACATAGTCATAGTTCATACAGGTTGTGGCATGCCCAGTTTCGGAGATCTTTCGAGTCAATCCATCCCCACATCAAACAAGGACAGTTCTGCATCCATACCAACCATGAGCCGGTCCAAGTGGCACTAACTGAAGTTCACACTCCAGGGCATCCTTCATCTGGCGACTACCTCGCCCATCCCAGGCCATGCGTTGAGCGCGCCAGCGCAGCAAAGCCTGGAAATCTCAGCGTGGAATGTGGAAAGTGCCCACTGAATGCTGAGACCTTGGGGGGCAAATTTGCCAAGCGGCAGCCTGGTCCGCAACATCTCCGTGGCCCTTTTGAGCGGAAAACTTTCAGAATGGTTCAATGAACAGCCCATGAACAATGCCTCAGCCTCAGCCCATCCCGAACAGCCTGAAGCAGATGCTTCATTTTCCGCATCTTCACAGAAGATCCTTCCTCCGTGAGGTAGGCGAAGCTGGCCTCAACAACTTTAGCCCCCAAATCTGTTGCCTCTGCTGGTTGACATCATGGGTTTGCATTTGCTCAGTACTCGAGCCAGAACATCAGAACATCCATAACCTACCTACCTCATCCTATCTCAGCATCTTATCTCTTCTTATCCAGGTCAGTACCGGTAGTTCAACAGCTTCAGAGTGCCGTCAACGCACCTCATCGAAGGTGTTATGCCAATGGCGCTGCAGGAGCGGCTTCAACTGAGACACGAGGATGGCTTTCTGCCCCTCCTGAGCAGCAGCTGTGGTGATTCTCAGCAGAAATTGGGTGCGTGATCACTTCAGAGCAAAGGAGAACACAACAAAAAGGGGGCAGAGTAAGGCAAAACGGGAAGAAGGAAGAACAACAGGACGGGCTTTGTAGAATATCTATACATGTGTCTTCTTTGGGTTTCTTTAGGACCGATAGATTATCCATGGATGACTTCAGATATGTGAGCAGGATCTATGGATGATCCAGGGAGGATGGTTCACGCAAGTTGACGGGCAATTTATCCAAGTGACTTACACAACATTTACCCATGCTTTGAAAGGATTTGTGGATGAATGGCGTTCGCAGGATGCATGGATGACAGACGTGGGATTTGCGGCGCCCTTGTGAAGCATTTATGGGCGAATTGCGCAGGATTGTGAATATGTCTGGAATGATTGATTGCTGATCTGTGGATGATTCCCGAAGAGGTTTCAAATGACTCATGCAAGATCTATGAGTCCTTTCAAATGATCTACAGTATTGAGTTTCAGACGGCATGTGTGGATTACATGTAAAAGTGTCTGGATGATTCAAGAAGGGGGTTGTGGTGTTTGTTGGATACTTTGTGCTGGATTTATTAACTATCTATGGACACCTGCACATAGCAAAACAACGGTCAGCGCGGGAATTCAACCGATTATGCGACCCAACGTGAAGAATCCATAGATAAGTCCTGGAAGTGAAGGGATTGCCTCCCCTACTCAATGAAGACAACAGTGCTCAAGCACAAAGAACTAAGATTGCTCATGCAATGCTCATGCAATGTTAATTCAACGCTCATGCCAATGCTCTTCCAATTTTCATGCTACCTTTCTTGTCCTCAAAACTAAGTTCTTTGCAAAGCAAAGGGTAAACCATCTAAGTCGCGCATAGTCACACTACTGAGAATGCAATTCTGGGATCATTCACTGTGGTGCCCCAGCTCACAGAAAGGTGGTGCGAGTGAATGCATGAGTATTGAGTATAAGTTCTTCCATGTCTATGAGCCCAAATCAAAGCAAAACATCCCCCTGACACCCTGGTCCAAGAAAAACCCATTCATCACCCCACATTCAATCCTCATCCACCGTCCCATGCTCACGCAGAATTTTGCAAAGCACCTCTCCAAAGCGAGAGTTGAAGCGATTGTGTTTCTTCCCCTAACAATGTTTAAATTTGAGGAATGCAGAAGTGCAAAATGCTATGTACCTGTGATGGAGATCATCAGTGACCCTGAAGATAGATCTACACACCACAACTGGCACCTGATAAAGGGAGGGCCAGCTAGCTGCACTTCCTGGTTTCGGGGCCTCGTTCAAACAGGGATGCAATAGGACGGTGTACACGTGCTTGCAACAAGTTCATTCGACAGTCCAAAGACCTGCAAAAGCTGAGTGGAAAGATATGGAAGAGAATTACTGAATTTACAAAAGAATCTTGTCTCTGCAGTGCTCCGAATGCTTCAGACCTGTCATCAAGAAAACCGTGCATGTACCAGAGCAAGTGTGTTTGATGCCTCTGCATCTCGATGACAAAAATGGTCCAGGAAGAAAACAAACTGGTTGATCCCATAGCGCAACGTTGGCATGGCACCTTCACCTGAAATCTTCATTCTCATTGCATCAAGGGGCCAATGCCACAGAATCCTCCACCGCCACCACGGGGTTGTCCCCATCTTCACTATCCACGATGCGAAGCACCTGCAGCCAAACCAAAGGAAGCCAATGGAAGCCAGGTATTTCAGAATCTCTGTCTCTGAAGGAGAGCTCTTTTGGGTTTGCTGAAATCTCCTTCAGCGTCCTACTTTCTTCCCTGTTTCGTGTTGAAAAGTTTGACAGATCCAACAGGGCATGTGGGGTTGCACCGCGTTGCGCCTCCCAGAGGAGTGTGGTGGTGGCAGCCAGGGGGGAAGCATGACCGAGCGCGTTCAAATCTAAACGTGTGTTGAAGCGCTCCTAGCAGGAAAGGCTCCATGCAAGGCTGGTGCAATGACGTCGTCAAGTCCTATATTTTCACCTGGTCAGATTGCCTTTCGATTCCGCTGAGATCTCGGAAACCAAAAATGCAAAAGTACGCCTACAAATCATGTTTTCAACCAGCTCCTCCACAATACAAACACCAAGATCACCAGAACAGCTGCAAAGCCCCATCCATTTACAGTAAGTCAACAGCGACAAGATTTGGGCATGCAACATGAGAAGCAAACAACAGTGTCCAACCGTGTGCAGCCAACGCTTGAGTTTTCTGACGCGGCTCAAGGAATGAATTTCACATCCAGCAGCTGTCAGTCCTCGTACTTTTGCAAGAGCGTATTCCACTGTACACCCCCGATCGCAGCAGCCGGGAAGCATTGCAGCAAGTCTGACAATTGCTGAGCCACCTAAGCAAACCAGCGGGACTTTCTTGGGAGGGCAGGTGTCCACAACACGAACGGATATGAAGAGCCACCCCAGCAAAGGAAACCTGCACACTATGAAATCAAAGTGTCAAATCAATTGAAATCTACCATGAAAAGAACACAACAATTCATCTTGAGAAATGATGAAGGAACGGATGGGAACGGGAAGGGAAATCGACCAAAGCATGGCGAACTCATCTGTGCCAAGTGACAGTCGCGGGGGACTGAGAGAGGACGGTGCGCGCCATCGTTCTCTGCGGTTTGGTTTTCGCTGCAACCGTTTCTCAACTGTTCAGGTCCCAAAGCCCGAACGTCGGTCGAATGAACATATGAGAGACGCTTCTAGTTACTTATTTTTGCGATTATTATTACTATTATGTAATTATCATTAAGTAATTTGATGATGTGATCATGTACAGTATGTGAAGTGCTTTACAGCGCATGTTTCTGGCTTTATGCTTTGCTTCAGTGTGACGGGGGAACCGGTTCGGCAGCTGAGTCTGAGCCCAAAAGCAGAGCCAGCCTGGCTGATGGAGCATCCCTCTGGACTCCCACCTTGTGACTTCGCATGTGATATCATTCCATCAAATTCCATCTCATTCCCTAAAACATCCTAAAACCCAAATGAAAAGGATCAACATCGCCAGTTCTTGGCTGCACATTCCGAGGAAATGCCCCTGCATTTTTGATCAACGCCAGGTTGGCAAAGAATGGAATGAGGGACATGAAGAACGCCACCAAGAGCCGGAAGGGGCACCACAACCTGTGCCCCTTGGCAGTTCCGACATTTCTCATACGCCACCGCTCATGAAATCAGCATCAAATTTCATCGGATCTACTTCCGAACGATGAAGAATTGCTTGGCGCCCAAGTAGATGTAGATGACAAAATTCCAGCACAAGCAAACCTCAAATGGAGGTCTCTTCGTGTCTTTTTCTTGATTTCCAGAGAGTTCGTCAAGAACGATGGCACTCCTCCAGTGGTCCGCTCTCTGCACGCCATTTCCGGCAGCTCACTTTGACATGCAGCTGGATCAGCGGAGGTTGACCCAAACAACATCAAACAACATTACATCGGCATTACAAGCTGAGTCGCGCCCAGATAAACAAGGTCACAGTCAGCGCCACCATGACAATGCTCAGGCCTACAGCATAGCCCACGCTGAATCGCCCGTAGTTCAACGAATCAAGAAGCGGTCCAAACGTCCATCCGGCATAGGATGTCACCAACATACCAACCGCCAAGGCAAAGCCCATGATGGTGGAGCCGATTCCGGCAGAACGAGCATAGTTAGTTGGCTTAAAGTATACAAATAAGGGCAGTTTTTTGTCCGGAGGCTGCAGAGCATAGCCACGCCACTCGTTGCAAGGAGAAGAAAGGATGCAGGCCACCCAAATTGTGAAGCCAAAGACTGATGCTTTTCCAAAGAAGGTGATTGGGGTGAACAGGCCCAACAGGAATGACCCCACAAGGCCGCGGAAACCACCATAGAGGATGTCACGTGCAACGGTGGGGATATATGCCTGATACAGCAGAGCAGGCTTGATCTCCCAGCCCATCGCTCTGCGAAAACGATAGTTCGTCACAGGCAGCATCATTGTGCAAAAGAGCCAACCAGCCACTGCGCCACTCAGAGCAGGGGAAAGAGGAGTGAAGGACATGAACCGGTTGATCATCTCGAAGGCTGGAAACTTTAGGAGGTTGGTTGGGAAGGTGGTCAGGAAGAATCTCATTACAAGGGAAATATTCACTTCGTTCAAGGCCTGCGAGACTGTCATTCGCTTCACCAGCAGGCGGTTAACAATGGGCTCAAGAAGTGCTGACAGGCTGGCCGCAATAAAGGCCGCGATGCATCCCTGCACTACTGCAACGAAGAGCGCAGGAATCATGGAACTTTCACCGTCATGGAGCAAGGCCACCAAGCCTAGCCAAGTTTAACGTCGATTGTGTCTGCTTGAAAGTACTGGTTTAGTTGGGGAATCTGTGACATTGATTTTGAAACACTTTTGTTTGACTTCAGTTTTGTGGGTGATCTAGATTCATCAAAGTGGTGATGATGATGGAGAAAATGATGATCTTGCAGTGTTGTTGGGCCTGTGACATTGAGTGTTCATCTGCCGTTCGATACTAAGAAGGTATCAAAACATTTTTTGAGAGCATACACACAGAGTGGCATGCACAAACACAAATGCATATGCAGTTGCAATCAAGCGGTGAGCAAAGAAGATCTTTCGCAAAGCCATGAAGAAATGTGACAACTGTGCGTCAGTCGAAATTTCTCAAAGCCATATTTATGCCCTCCTCAACTCATTCATATTCGTTTGACTTTTCCCACGCATAGTTGGGGAAGTCAAATCGATCTGCACTGGGCATTTGATGTCTCTTTGCATGCGCGGGCCTGGCCAAAATGGTTTGTTCACTGAACGCCCCATTGCTTCCCACATGCATCTGGATTCAGTACGATTCATTCATCTGTCTCGAACCCTACACAAAACTTGTTGCGCCAAACCCTTCTTGCAAGCTAAACATGAACCAAGAGTCATCAATCTGATGACAGCAATCGCAAGGAACCAGTGTTTGATCTGGAATCAAAACAGCCGAGTGGCTTCAAAGATCTCAAGGATTTGTGAATGTCCCATTCTCCTGGCTACATCCCCTGCTGTTTCACCTAAGCGCGGAGAACGCAGCAACTGTGACAATGGAGAGAGAACAAGTATGACGTTAAGGTGGAGAGCGTGTGCCTTTGCAGTTGCCTTGGAATGTCAACAAAGAAAATGTGGATCGAAAGCTGCACGTTTCGTTTGAGGCCAACTTTTCAAGACTGCTGAAGAACTGCATTTTACCCAATGCTCTTAAAACACTAAGTGTGTGAAAACCAAGCGTTCGCAATCACCCAGCAACGCTGT
This sequence comes from Symbiodinium kawagutii, assembly GCA_009767595.1. NCBI lineage: Eukaryota > Dinophyceae > Suessiales > Symbiodiniaceae > Symbiodinium > Symbiodinium kawagutii. The sequence goes on from VSDK01013820.1 coordinate 68,702, forward strand.
GGGAATGACACCCAGAAAATAATATCCAAAAGTACTGTATGGAAACCAACTGTCACAACGGAACCGAGTAGCGGTACAGTAGCGCCTTGCATTCTGGATGTTGTCTGGATTGCGAATCCCGACATGCAACCAGATTAAGAAGAAAACTTAAATGAAACAGTTGTCGAATCCAACATGCTATTATGCTATCCGAAGCCATCCTGTTACAAGCGTATCAACATGCTGGCCGTCAACAAATATCAACCAATATAAAATGTAGCAGTGTCACATAGAATATATTTACCGTCCCTTCATAAAATAAAATAAAAAATAGTTCTCAAATCCATATCAATAAAATGTCATGGTCATAATCAGCTTTGCACAATCACTCTCAGTACGTCGCATACGTGCCTGAAAGTAATGTTAACCCAATATTAATAAACCCCAGGATTATTAAATGGGGGAGTTGTCATTTTAATGGGAAACCAAGGCTTTTGGGGGATACCCTCTATTAATAAAACAGGGGTTTATGAATTCTGGGTAAACATTTACTAGGTACTTCGTGATCAATGACATTGGACGACCCTACTTGCGCAATCCGTTTTGGGCCCTTGTTTTGCCAACATGGTTGGCTTTTCTGTGTGCTGCGGGCTGCCCATGCATTCGGAGAGCGCTGGGTCACCGACCCAAGTCGTTCTTCAAGTCCACTGTGGAGGTGGACTGCAGCAAACGCACGATCTCCAAATGGCCGTGGTACGCTGCCACATGGAGCGGCGTCGAGCCTCAGAGGCCCAAGTTCGGAGGGGCCCCCGGCCACAGGGAGCGGCGTCGAGCCTCAGAGGCCCAAGTTCGGAGAACTGCAAACTGCCGCAAGGTTTTGCAGTCTGGACCTATCAACAGAAAAATGTTCCTCTTATTTGTCAAACCAACGGCATCTGCTTCGAAACTCTTCGAAACAATCGCTTGTTCTACCTTGTCAAGTTGTCCAGCGCCTTTAAAATGCATTGGGCCACCCGGGTCACCCGGCCGAACGCGTTGGTGCGCTGTGCAGCAAATGAATCTGCTCGCAACAAGTGTTGCACAGCTGCAACGTTCCCGTCAATGGCCGCGACATGGATGTCAGTCAGGCCTCCAGGGTGTCGCATGGAAATGACATGCTGCCTGCGACTGTTGGGTCACAAGCTAGAGAGGATTGCACAGCTTCCAAGGCGGACAATGACCATCTTACACACCTATGACACATTCTGAGCATGGTGCGTGGTAATCTGCAGTGTATGTTTTCGTTGGGTTCCTTTCTGGCTCTAACTTTCGGATTCCGATCACGTCGCCACCTTGCCTAGCATCCATTCGATCCATGTGGGGCGGCCTCGGGTTTCAAGTTCAGCAACCCACGGATCCAACTCCTTAAGAGATCAAACCAAGGCTCTGTAACCTTCCCCTCTTTTGATTTGAGGAAGCAGACGGAAGCAGGTCTGAAACCGAAAAGCCCTTGATTCCCTTGCCCTCGCAAAAGCACGGGGGAATCCTCACAAGGTTTCCCAAGAGCAGTACGGTGAAGATCCTCAATATAGAAGTCGGTGTACCACTACCAAGAACATGCATATTGCATATTTCCATGTAGGCACATGTCACAAGATTCAGATTTTTCGGCCTGTGCAAATTTCTGTAGGACCACCCCCAGTCCCCAAAGCATTCCAAAGTTATCAAGCCAAAGTCATCAGAAACCTTTCAGTCATGTCCAATCTCATCCAAAAATGTCTTGTGCATCTTTGCACCGTGAAATGAACGCTAGCTGCTCACGATCCTTGCCATGAGAAAAAATGCGAGGATTGATCAGACCGGACGTTCGCTGAGTTAATGGAGGAGCTTGTCTTTGAGGACCAGGCATTTGGCTGCGTGGGTTGCTGCCACCGGGGCTGTCTCAACTTGCACAGCTGCCTGCAGCATGATGTGGAATGGAGAACCCTGGCGCTTTAGTGTGAAGTAACCCGTTAAAGGTTTGGAGGTCTTCTGATCACAGCTGGTACATGCTCCACATACACAAACAAAGTTGTGGGATGCAAAGGTGGTAGGGGCGTCTGAGGCAATAATTATCTCCGCCAAAATGCTTGAGTGGTGAAAAGCCGCAGCCTGGTCGGAGGAAAGCATCTAGAGTTGCAGTTTCACCACTGTTTCTTCGCAAACAAATCGGCATTGAATCAGAAGCAGAATTGAATCAGAAGGATTTCATTTTATCGCAAGGAGCATTGAATCAGAAGGCTCGCTGGCAGGCCAACAAATGTGCTCGGATCAAACCTGCTTCTGAGCAGAATCATCCTGCCACTCTGATCCAAAGTCAATGCAGCCAAGCCACTGCAGTGTCTAAAATCTCAAGGACTTCTGACTGTCCCATTCTCCTGGCCACATCCACGGCTGTTTCGCCTAAGCGTAGGAAACCCGGCCAGGGGTATTCAACGGTGAAACAGTGACAGAACAAGCGAATTAAATTCGAACAAACATTTCGTAACTTAGAAACACGTGTCTTTGCGGTCGCCTTGGAATGGCAACATTCCTTGGTATATGTTCATGTGTCCTTGGCGACAATCTGGCCAAATCTTGCGACATATTCCTGTAAGACGCTCTTAAGTGGGGTGATCTTGTCAGAATGACACTTGAAAAATACTCTTGAAGTGACCAATGGAGTGACGCCCTGTTCTGACAATCTCGTGAGACACCCTTGCAATCCCAAGCTGAAACTGTTGGAATTAAACTTTGCAAAACAAGCTTGCAAGACTGGGTGGAACTCTTTCGAGACGCACGACTGCAAAAGCATGTTCAAAGTATCACATTTGCAGCAGGGGGGTTGTTGCTTGCAGCATAGGCACAGGCTTAGAGAGACTGAGAACCACTGTAAACACTTGCAGATGTTGGCACGTGGTTTTGGACGCAAACGCTGACAGTCGCAGACATTTGTGGATGCGAGCGGTTGCGGAACGAGATAGCAGTAATTAGTACTGTCGCCAAGCTGGTATTGGGAATATCGACATGCAATACTGCAAAAAAGGAAATAACTGCGGAATAAATCATGAGTTCCGAAGCCATCCCATTGCAAGCATATCAGCATGCTGTCCATCAGCGGCATGCAACCAAAATTAATCGAAACAAAATGTCGCAACATCTTCAAGATATAATTACTTACCTTGTCTTACCTTACCTTCATAAGTACATAGTTCTTATGTCATGGTCATGATCAGCTATCATGCACAGTCACTATCACTCTAAGTACGTCGCGTACGTGCCTGAAAGTACTGGGTACTTCCTGATCAACGACATTGGACGACCCTACTTGCGCAATCCGTTTTGGGCCCTTGCTTTGCCAAAATGGGTGGCTTTCCTGTGTAGCGCTGGGTCACCGACCCAAGTCGTTCTTCAAGTCCACTGTGGAGGTGGACTGCAGCAAACGCACGATCTCCAAATGGCCGTGGTACGCTGCCACATGGAGCGGCGTCGAGCCTCAGAGGCCCAAGTTCGGAGAACTGCAAACTGCCGCAGGGGTTTACAGTTTGGACCTATCAACAGAAAAATGCTCCTCTTATTTGTCAAACCAACGGCATCTGCTTCGAAACTCTTGGAAACAATCGCTTGTTCTACCTTGTCAAGTTGTCCAGCGCCTTTAAAATGCATTGGGCCACCCGGGTCACCCGGCCGAACGCGTTGGTGCGCTGTGCAGCAAATGAATCTGCTCGCAACAAGTGTTGCACAGCTGCAACGTTCCCGTCAATGGCCGCGACATGGATGTCAGTCAGGCCTCCAGGGTGTCGCATGGAAATGACATGCTGCCTGCGACTGTTGGGTCACAAGCTAGAGAGGATTGCACAGCTTCCAAGGCGGACAATGACCATCTTACACACCTATGACACATTCTGAGCATGGTGCATGGTAATCTGCGGCGTATGTTTTGGGTTCCTTGTTTTCTCCAACTTTCGGATTCCGATCACATCGCCACCTTGCCTAGCATCCATTCGATCCACCCGGGGCGGCCTCGGGTTGCAGGTTCAGCAACCCACGGATCCAGCTGATCAATTGGCGGGGTTCTGTAACCTTCCCCTCTTTTGATTTGAGGAAGGTCCAAAAACTGAAAGGCCTAGAATACCTGCAAATGGTTCAATCCCGGCGCTGCGTGTATTGTCTTGCCGGACCATACTCTGTCTTCCGGGGCAGTACGGCAATTGAACCAAAAATTCATCAAACTGATTCAGCAACGCAACAGCTGCAAAAAACACAAGTCCTACCCAAGATCACGAGGACATGGAAAGTGACCCTCATTTGCGCAATATGTTTAAAAGCACCCACATTGCAACACTGAACTGAATTGTGCTTCAATCCAGCAAACCCACAATAAATGCGTCATATTGAACATAGCCACGATCGTGCTTGTCTATATTGGACCACAATTTTGCGACGTCACAGTTGCAACACGTGGACAGTGATGAATGCTATGAATGCTACAAACCCAAGCTATTCCGTTAATGGCTGGAAGTGAAGAAAGACTCGTTGCAAGAAACTGATATCGTCGATTGTTCCCACAATACAACTTGCGGAGCCTTGGTCAGAGGCAGCTAACAACGTCAATCAGGATGCAAGCTCTGCCTGTGGACCCGGCATTTGGCAGCTTCAGCCACTCCTTCGGCTGCCAGAGCTGCCACCTGGGTTTTCTCTTCAGCTGTCTGGACTTGAAGTGCTGCCTGCGGTGTGACGACGCATGGGATTTGGTGTGACCAGCAAAACGCTTAGGAAAGTTGTGCTTATTGATGCTTACTTACCATGCATCATTTATGCTTGTTTCTGAGTAGTCCTGTAACCCCCTTGATTGAAACCAACAAGAATAGGAGATGTGCGGAAGGATATCTCCCACGGGTTGGTGGTTGACCTTCCCCTCTTCGAAGGCTGTTCAAACTAGTGAACATGGCAGGATATCTTAGGTCGAAAATAGAAAATGTTTGAAACCACCGAAACCACCAGCCTCTGTCTATGAATCGTTCCCCGCATATTTGTTGCTCATTCATCCTGAAAGTGATTGGATCGAAGGCCTTAAGCAATTCACTTGATGGTCTGAGAACTGTATACACAGCCAACGTGGTTGGTGGTCAGGTGCCCCATCCGAAAAATATGGTCAATGAGAAGGCATCATTCTTCCAGGTATGCTTGAAAATGAAACAAATGATACAAATGTTTGAAACCATCAACCAGTCACAATCATCCTTTACCGTTCACTACCAACGCTTCGCATTAATTTGCTTCCCCTTCGGGCCTCCATGGCATCTGCCTTTGCCCTCGCCTTTCTTCCCTTGGCCTTGTCCTTTGCCCTCGACATCGCTCTTGGGAAAGCCCTCAGCCTTTCCCTTGCCGTCCTTGCCATCTCCTTTGCCTTTGAAAGCCTTGAGGCCCTTGAGGCCCTTGAGGCTCTTGGACCCCTCCTTCGGGTCATCGGCTTTGCCACCGCCTTTTCCACCCTTTCCATCGCCCTTTCCTTAGCCGTCCTTCTCTCCTTTGCTGCCTGGGCAAGGCATGAAACACTTGGAACAGCTTCAGGAGACTGCTCTGCCATCATCTGCTGTTGACCAAATAGTTTGTGTTCCATAAGAAAAGAAGGGTCAGTGCAATGTTGGCAAAAATGATCATCTTTGGAATGCATTTGAACATGTTTGAACTTTGAAAAAAACATTTTGCCTATGCTCCAACACATAATATGGTGATAGTGGTAGTGGCAGTTGTAGTGGCAGTGGTAGTGGCAGTGGTAGTGGCAGTGGTAGTGGCAGTGGTAGTGGCAGTAGCGGCAGCAGCAGCAACGACAGCAGTAGCGCAGGCTCGGAGATGCCCATGAGAGCGCATGATGCGCAGAAATCTTGTCCACTCTCATAAGTGCCAAAAATCAATCCACTTTACAAAGTCCGTAATCACACTTTGGACATCTATTTCCTCAGCCAATGCACACAGTATGGACTTTTGGATACTCGGAAGTTACTTTGCATAAAGTTCTTGATGCTCGTAGAGAGATGCAACAAAAATGCTGTAAGAACTGCACATGAAGGTCCAGATCCTTCCCCGGGCCCAAGGATCGGCAACATCTGGCCTTCTTTTCTTTTATGAAGGAAACCTGCTGCTGGCAGGATGAATTCCAATGGGATGCTGCACTCACTTTGCACCAGTTGTATGAAGAAGGCCTATTACTTGTAGCTCAATCTCGCTGGGAAATTGTAAGACAAAATCCACGTTGAAGAAACATCCAGAAACCATCTGGGGAGCCAGAGTTTGCATTAGCGAAAAATTTAGAGACTTTGAACATTTTGAATATCTAGTTAAATATTTGTAAAAACTATGAATGATTATAAATGTCAGTCTGTGATTCTCAGCCTGAGCCCTAGAAATAAGCAAAAGACAAACGAAGGAACAAACAAACACAAACACGAACACAAACACACACACACGACCACAGAAACAACAACAACAACAACAACAACAACAACAACAACAACAACCACAACAACCACAACAACCACAACAACCACAACAACCACAACAACCACAACAACCACAACAACCACAACAACCACAACAACCACAACAACCACAACAACCACAACAACCACAACAACCACAACAACCACAACAACCACAACAACCACAACAACCACAACCACAACCACAACCACAGCCACAGCCACAACCACAACCGTCTGACGAAGAGATCAGTACAAATCTGAGAATGACTCCTACCCGCGCAGTATTGGGTTCATTGATTCTCCATGGCTTGCTGACAGCTTGCACAAACCACGACAGAACAGAACATGTCTGCCTAAGCCAAACAGCTTTTGTTGGCAAGTTTTGCGAGGCTTGAATTAGACTCATCGTGAGCTTTGTTCCTAGGTCCAAATCCAGGTCGTTTCAATATATCATGACTGACTGGGTGGCATTCATGACCTAATCTGCCGTTCGCTGTTTCTCGGGGTTCACATCTCAAGTTCAATTCCTTCCGGGTCCACAGGACTTGGCCTTCGTCTGTGCCCACAAATGCCCGCATCCAACCTGCGAAGTCCAGGGTACATGGCCACATGCTTCACTCCAGCAACAATAGATACGATGCATCTGCTCAATGTGTCTGGAGGCAAGATTTTTTGAGTAGTCAATGGCCCAGAACTTAAGAGCCTCTCTGAGCTTCGAGCAATTACAGCCAACATTGCTGCTGCCAATATGGGGTAGAGCCAGCACCTTCTTTGAGCCTTTCCAGTTTGCACTTGTGCGAAATCACTGTGAAGAGTCTCCAAATGATGGCACGCGCTTCTGCTGAAGACTCAAAAAGAAAACAAGAACGAATCCCTCTGCGCAGCAGCCTTCTTTTTTGCTTCTTTTGCCTCGTGATCGCACCAGATCTGACTGCATCACCGGAAGACCATGGAAGACAATGAACCAGGCGTACTTCTTGCATATTGGCTTGGGACAAGCAAGAATGCGCAAGAAATCTGCCCGCTTGAAAGGTTTACGGTTGATTGGGCAATAGCCCGCTGTCTATTCATTCGGAGGCAAGTTCTTCAGCTGGGGGGCGGCGACGTTTTTGCTCTAGAATACTTTGTTTTGCAGGGTTTTCCAAAATGGCCTGAAATCCAGCAAGTTGCTGAAGATAGGTGCCATCTTGGCCCACGATAGCCCAAGATAGGCCCAATGTAGGGTCAAGATAGGGTGAACACAGACCAATCAGGGTCAAGCATAAGACAACATGCCTGTAAATTCCTGAAAATACAGCCTGCATGCGCAGTGCCAAAATAAGCCCAAGCGAAGCCCAAAAAACAGGCCAGGTCTATGTCAAATATGCTGAAATCGACAAACTTTCAAAGGCTGGGAAAACACAATATGAAAATGTAAGACTATTTACTTTTCTTTGCTAAGACCCGGTCGGCTGCTGAAGATAGGTCCCATCAGGCTTATATAGCTCAAGATAGGCCCGATAGAGGGTCAACTGAGGGCCAACACATATTTTACAATCATGTTATATGATATCCAGGCCCAGCATCGCGCAATGGCTGAACACAAGTCCAATTCCGGGCAACATATGTCCAAGAGAAGTCAACTCGACCCAAAATATGGCTTAGAACACAGTCCCGCGATCATTCAAGAGGTAAAATGCCGAAAACGTGCCACAAAAACATGAAAACATGAGATGCGCCGATATCTTAACAGGCATCCCCCTAGGTATCGACTTGACAGCACCGCACTCACGACCACAACGCCCCCCATCGACCGATAGCGCCAGGCTGCAAAGCGCAGTACGCCCCAACATTGTCACCAGCCGACCCGCCATCAAATCAACGGATCAAGAGGGATGCTACTCGTGAACAGGTCCAAATACCTTCCATCACGGAAGTCTTGAGTCCAGGGCTTACCAGAACAGATGCTACGGTAGCTTTCTTACACCAAAAAGATCGTGCAATGTCACTCGAAAACATTGCTGCACATGAACGGTGGAATTGAAGCTATTCCCTGACAAGCAGAGGGGTGTCAGGCACGCAACCTTTTGTAGTGAAGCAGAATCCAAGAATTTCCTGCGCCATGTATTTGCGCAGAGGATAATGTTATATATTAGTGTATATATATATATATACACACATCACATTTTTCCTGACTTTCCTGATACCCATGGCCTTTCTTCCTTGTTCAGCACGTGCCTCGGTCGGCAGAACACAAAATCATCTGATACCGTTCACAGCGTTTTCCCCCTGACTTACATACTGCGCCATGCTTGCTCAGTGACCGTGCAACGCAATGAGATTGGTCCAAGCATTCGTCATTTATTCGTTTTCAGGCGGTGTAGAAAAAAACACGCCATGACAAACATGTTTGGCATGTTGGTTGGGACAGGCCTGTTCTTGCAAAAAAGCAGTACAAAACTAAACAAACCATGGGGCGAAAAGGCGATGCTTTTGCCGAGTCTCTTCTTTCAAAAGCTTTCGGATTGGATCATTTTCTGGATGCTTCATCTGACGCTGCTCCAACACTTTGATGATAATCTCTTCAGGCTGACTGGCGTTCCGCATCTTCATCTGCCATTCGCCAGACTGCAGATTTGTCCTATTGAACTTCACGACAGTCCAAACGTCTCTCCAATCTGGCTCTTGCTCTCCGAATTTGTTGTGACCGGGACGCCTGGGAGCTTGTGACATGCACTCCGTGGTGAGTGAACATGAACTTTGTGGACATGTTCCAAACAGTATCAGTCTCAAATCAAGTTTTAAAGAATAAAAAGGCATGCCTTTTCGGACCCTTGAGCCGAAGTTGTACTGAACCCTCTGGCTGCGATGGCGCCTTGTCTTGCCATTATACATGTCGCTGGAAAACGTCTCTCTCGTCATGACATCCTGAACACCCATGGTGAGCTGTGCTGACGCTAAAGCTCATCCACTTAAAACTGGAAAAGTTCAACAAGTGTGTGAATACATGACTTTGGCCAGCCCCTTCGGGTCCTTGGCGCAATCGTAATCACAAACGATCGGAATGCAGTAATCACATTTCCGGGTTGGTTGCCACTTCGCCAGCAACGCCTTTCCAAAGGATGTGCGAAGCAAGGACTGCAACTCATCGGGTTCCAGCTCTTTCTTGTTGAAGTACAAGTCCTCAGGATTTGGCCACTGCTCAAAATCCAGATGCTTCCTCTGTTCCCAATCCATCTTGGATGGAAGGAAATTGTTAAGGAAGATCTCTCCTTTGCAACGCCATTGGTGAGGAGCTTTCAGCGCCGCATAAACGCCAAATCCAAAATTTGAGTCTTGCTGCGGAGACAAACTCACCCACACCTCCTTTGATGAGGTGATGTTGCGGAAGCCCTGGAGTCAACAGGCGGAGATCAATGGAGTGTCAGAATTGATATATTCACACGACTTTCAGTTTGGACAAAAACGCGTATCTACGAGATTCTGACTCAGCTTGCTCTAACAAATCACAACAACTTAAGAAATGATCCACAGAGAATCGCCTCCTCATCAGTGTAGTGGAAGACTATGTAGTCTGTCCCTTCACAAAGTCCACGGTTCGGGAGGTCTTTCACTTGGTGATCTCTTACATCGAGTGCGAAGGCCCACATGGTGATTTCTTCGCCCCCCATGGGCAACGTAACCTTCAGCGTGTTCATGTCATCGGCATACGTATACCGCTGGTCCTGCCCCACAATGTGGCAATTGTCTCAAATGTCTTCCAAGGTCATTGCTTTTAGGCTTTAGTCATCTTTGGTCTGCATCTGTCAACCTTTGCTTCGCCTACGGCAAATGAGTTTTCTCTTTCAATCCGTGAGGTGATTCCACTCTGCCTGGCCTGCAGAAGCTCGCCAGCATAATAAGATTTGCTCCCGAAATAATTCCTTACCTCCAGGATCTCTGCAGATTCGGAACGAGTTTCTGGCATTTCCCGTGCCAAGCTCAGCTCCTGTCGCAAGTCAATGGCAGCTGATCCAACGCCAGCGCGACAGAGCGCCTCGCGATCCAACTCGGGCTGCGAGTCCCTGGCAGCATCCCACGACAGGCATTCCATGGGGCAACTCGTTCCATCTTCATAGGATTTTACAAGTTTTCAAGATGATTTTCATAGGATTTTCAGTATGCTCAATATGCGGCTTTTCTATGGCTTAACTATGGCTTAACTTTTCCGTATCTATCGCTTAACAGCCCATCTTTCTGGGAACTTCCTCTGCCTCCAAGGATGCGGCGCCGTGGGCACTGCCTTGGCGGCGGGTGGTCACTGACGTACCAGGAGGTCACCAGCTGAGACTGCTACAGCAGCCGGTGGGGCCCATGGAGCCTGAAGCCACGACGCCCATTCTTAAGACACATGGCATAGCCATGCCCCATGCCATTTTTTGAAAACAGATCTTATGCTGTAATATAAAACTGATTTTAGAACTGATCACTATAGTTACATCTAGTCACCAGAAGAAGCATTCTGAAATTTCTAACTCCAAGATGGAACAAAGGCATCAATACCTTGTAGTACGTTGTAGAATCTTGTTTGGGATTTGGCCAAGTGGTCACTTGATGTAGTTCAGATGTCGTTCAGAATGTTGTTCAGAATGTCGTTCAGAATGTCGTTCCCAAGCGAAACAAGACGTTTCAAACATATTTAAACCAACGTATTTAGCTGCAGCGGTGCAGCGAATTCTGACCCAAGGATCCAGCAATACATGTGTACAAATACCGTGTTTTTTTCAGACAAAGAGAGATAGAAAAGTAAGATAACAAAAAGAAAAAGGAAAAATCAGAGAAAAAAGGAAAAGAGCTGGAAAATCAGGCAAAAGGCGAAGAATGTCCGCTGAGATGTCTTCTGAGATGCCTCCGCAGCCAAGATCTCATCCGCATTCCTCTCATCTAACCTGGGAGCACAGCCATGGGACACCATGGGACGCCATGGAGGACCCCATGGCGGATCCGACCCATGGCTGAGGCCGCTGGCAGCCAATCACTGGCTGCTTGGAGGTCGTCACCGCACGCCCGCCTGGGTGGATCAGCGTCAAGGTCTGGTTGCCATCCACTGGATCCAGCTGCAGTTTTTGGATCAAGCTGCAGTTGACATCTGAAAAATGAAATTATGGATGTTTGGCATATCTGGCCATTTCATCTTATAAAGAAGCTATAAATGATACATCAATCATATCTCTGTTTCTCATCTTAAGCCACGGATTTATCATTTGGAAATGGCAACCATGGCAGTGGATCGATGCTCAGGTCTGAGGCTTTGGGCAAGCTCTGCTTGGCAGCAGAGGCCGAAAAGCCCAGCGCCATCAACTGCTGCACCTTTCCATCTCCAGAACTTGGAACCTCCTCAGTTTCAGTGAGTTTCAGTGGCAAAACTCCGAAGTCTCAGTGTTTCAGTTTGATAAACTCACACCTGAAGCTTCAGGGAAGCTTTTGCGAAAAAGAATAAGCTAAGGTGGTATCCCCAACAGCAAGAGCCACTGCCCATCTCCAGCAACTGCATCAGAATTTCCCAAACCTGCCGGAACCTTTCGGAACCTCCCGGAACCTTGCCTGCCAACTGCACCGGAATTCCCCGATAACCTTCTGGAACCCTGCGGAACCTTCCGGAACCTTGCCTAGCAACTGCTCCGGAACTCCCCGGAACCTTCCGAAACGCACCGGAACTTTTCGGAAACTTGCCTGACATCTGCACCGGAAGCCTCCGGAACCTTCCGAAACCCTCCGGAACCTTTCGGAACCTTGCCTGGCAACTGCACCGGAACTTCCCGGAACCTCTCGGAACCTCCGGAATCTGAGCCTGGAAGCTGCACCGGCTCACACCGGAGCTTAACTGGGCTGAAGACCCCATAAGCTTACGCTGTTGGGGAAAAAATGATTTCAAGCAGCAGCAAGTTCACTTCTCAACTTAATCCTTATCTTCTGTGTCCCACGTGTCTCAACCAAATTCTCGCCCTGCTCGGGGACCACCCGGGTGAACCCCCAGATCTGAGACAGCTCAACTTCTCAGCTCGCAGCTTGCCAGGCATCAGCACTTGAAGCCATTGCAGCTGTTCTGTTTCCCATGCTGTTCGTTGCTTGGAGCTTGAAGTAACGAATGCCAAAAGTAACGCGAAGTCAACTTGCTTGCAATGCAGAACTACAGCCAGCATAAAGCTCACAAATCAAAACAGCCATGACCACCAACAGCTAGTGAACTTGTGGGTTTCAGTCCTGCAAAACCTACTCCTACTCCTAGACTCTGATCAGCTGAGGCTGCACTGGGATCACCACTAATAGAGTGAGACCATGTGAGACTGGTTTAGAAACTGAGGCTAAGCCAAAAAGTGGAGCCAGCTGCTGACTTGAGATCTCTCGATGCTTTCGACATCTCTGGATGTTGGGCAACTACCGGTGTCCCCATGACATGTCAAAGTTTCCAAAGTTGGCTGCTGTCTGCTCCTTCAACTGTGCGACACATGTCCAACCAAAACGGTGAAACCAAGAAACCCACCACATCAATCGTCTTAGCATTTATCCTAGAACGCAACACATCTCCAGACGATTGGGGAACGAGCACAGAAAGCGTAGGAGGAAGTACCAACTGGCGCAGTACATTACAAATGAACACGCTTGGAGTTCTTGTTCGAACATCCTTAAGCTATCTTCAGCATAGATGAAGCTTAATGATCTTTCACACGTGGTACCAACACAATGTGTGGCAATGCCACGTCGTCAGCATCTTTTGGAATGGCTCAAGTTTTGATGCACTGCACCAAAAGGTAGAGCAGGCCATTCACCTCGCCAGCAACCCAGCAACCTGAAATCGTATCATTGTAGGTCAAAGATGGTCAAAGCATAGATCTTCGTAGGTCAAAGATGATCACTTTGGAAAGATGTGCGGTTGCCAAAAGGCTCTTGAATCGCTTCCACCAGTCAATATATGGGCTACCGCCATGGATTGTAGCTACTAGATGCTACTCGTCCACCTACGGTTTTGTCCCGGCAATGGATTGCAGCAGTTCTCGCCAGGTCCAATCCTAACGATCAACCACTTCAACCACTCAACCGCCAGGTCTCTATCGGTGCTTTAGAGTGAAACCAAACCATGTGGAACTTTGCCAAGCGAGTCTCCCTGGGTGCCCGGGCAACCAAGGCGCCAACCACCATGGTCCAGTTTTCACAAGCAGAGATAACAAGCAGAAGCAGCACTGGCACCTCCGGGCAAGTGCTGAAATGTAGGTCAACCAATGGTGAGTCATATGACTAGTTATATCTAATTATCCTGGAGATTTTGCAGGCTGGCCTTCGACATATTCTACAGCATGTGGATACAGGGTATCCCTACAATCACCAACTTGCGTGTGTCAAACAAATACCTAGCATCATCTGGTCCCTCTTCCGTTGCCACGCTTGAGCTCTCTACCTGACTAACCATACCCCACCTTCAGAGCGCAAAGGACCACAGCACCGGAACGACCACAGGGAACCACATAAAGCCGTTGCATATCCGGCCACCTGCGGATGCATACAGGCGTTCTGCATGACCAAAATTGATTCTGCTGAGATCTTCAAAACCATGATGCCGTGCTGCTTAAAACATGTTACAAGACTTTGTCAAGTTCACCCGCACAGCTAAAGCTAAAGCAAATAAAACACCAGCATGGGGATTCACAAACGATCGTTGCGCTGTTTAGTGTCAGCTCCTCCCTCCTTGTAGTTTTGAACAAGCGACCCCAATCTCAACAGACCTCTGGGAATATTGATACCCCAGCTGTTGTGAAAGCCTGAATTTCAGGCGCAAGAATGCTGCCAGCTGCCACCAGTACACCACCACGTGGAGCAGTGTGCTCAACCTTGCAGCTGCGCCGCAGCACTGTCTACCCAGATTCGTGGCTGAGAAAACAACTTCTTCTCTTGTGAACCCTTGGCGATGCAAAGGAATCTGATCCCGCGCTCTATGATAGGGTCCAAAAACCAGGACGACTCAGATGGGTCGCGCAAGATGAGAGCAGCAAGGATTTTGCAAAATCGGAAATGCGCCACTCCGCTGAATGGAGATGTTGTTGCCCAGTTGGATCAAAATGTAGCAGTAGTATTGCCAGCGCAGGGAGGTCTTGTTTCAAAGTTGGTAAAAGCAGAGAAAAGAGACAAGGAATCAACAGAAAAAAGACAAAATCTGGAAAGTTTGTTCTTCTAATTATGTGTATATTTTTTAACCCAATAATTAATCATCAATGTTTGTTTTTTCTCAAACAAGGAAAACAATCCATCTTCGCATCTGAAACCTTCGAACGGGATGGCAATCTGCAGCAGGCTGCTTTTGCACCGCTCTCAGTCGGAACTCTCATCTCCATCCCGTTGTTCTACGGGACTTAGTGACAGCAGCTGCTTCAAGCAGCTGTAGATCTCTTCCTTAGGCAGGGAGACGCAACAGCACATGAGGGGATCCATTGCAATGTAGTCATGGCTTAGAAAGGAAACTTCCAAACGTGCACTCAGTTGCAGCCCCAGAAGTTCAGACCAGACTCCACAGTCTGTCTTCTAAGCAAGACGTGGTTGTCATCACCTCATGGGCAGGCATCCCAGCCACAAGACCATGCTGTGAGAGTTGAACATCTCACTGTGGGTTCCTGGAGGCTGTCAATGCCAAGTCAATGCCAAGTCAATGTCTTTGAACAAGCCTTCGACTTCTGAGATTCCCGGCAGAGATGAACCTCGCAGCCCGAAGCACTCAAAGTAGCAACTTGTGATTCAGGACAGAAGCCGTCCTGGAACCAGGGAGACCTATGGCATCCTATGGCATCCAATGGCATCAAATGGCCCATGGTGGCAAATCCTAAACGTGGCAGAATGAACTAAACTTGAATCAGTCACTCCCAAACAGATTTCCTCGAGGTTACTGCTGGATAGCCCGCGTAAAGCAACGAGTACAAGTCTGTATATACGCATTGTATATGATATATATATATATACATACATACAGTACATATATATATATATATATATATATATATGTATATGTACACATACACATATATAAATATACAAATATATATTTATATATCTGTGTGTGTATACTTCCAAAATGAACAACCCTGTCAGATGATTTGGCACCAAAAACTATCTCAAACTAACGAAACCTCCGTAGCTGTCAGGTTTTTCCCATCTTTGAACCTTTGTTTGATTTGTTTCAGATAGGTTTAACCCATGACGCCCTATTGCAAAACGGCAGGAACCCAACCACTTGGCATCACTTGGCCCATCAGCCCTGCTGTCATGCTCGGCGTGGAAGACGTGGACAGGAGCTTGAGAAGAAGGGGAAGGAATCCTCTCAACGGGAAGTAGAGCGGCTCCACCACTCACTACGACTGATGTTTGTGCATTTTGCACAACTTTGGCAACGAAAAACGATCTTGATTATTTAGAAAAGTGTGCAGTTGTTTAGAGGCGTGTTTTATGCAATGCCCGGGCATTGTGGTCAGAAGCACATTTCCCAAACTGACATACAAAGTGGCTAATATACAATTCAAAGTCTCACTTGTGGGTCGCCGGGACAGGGACATTTGGGCTTAGGCCAAGCATTGTGGCGTGGTTGTAGCAAGCTGCATCATCTTGTATGATTGGAGTTGCCGAAGTGGAAAGCAAATAGCAATTGGGACTTGACAGAGTTCCTAGATGGCTTGCCATAACAAGTTTGGAGTTACAAGCAATCCAAATTTGATCTACAAATGCACCCCCCCCCCAGGGTGCCTGGGGATACCTCTGCAGGCAACCTGAGCAATTGTCATTCAACAGTGGTTCAACGCTCCTCGCAGCACACAACATGTTACCACATGCAACTCCTCTCGTGGCACCACCAGGTCTAAGAGCCTGCTCTTGTGAAAGTGAATGTCAAATCTGCAAAAAAAATGCGCCAAAGGAATGAATTCAAATTACTTTTTTTAGAAAAATGTTTCAAATGTGCCAAACACGCGTCAAATCCAATTCTTCCCAGTGGCACATGCCATCGCTTTCACTGTTGGCGCCAGCAGCAGCGTGGGACCACGCCAACGTCTTTCTGCTAATAACCACAGTGCCTAGAGGCGTGGCTCCGGTGGTCTAACCGGGACTCTGCTTGGTGGTTTTTATGTGAAACTGCTGCAATAGATGCTGGTTTCTATATCTCTCCCATGTACATTCATAGTAATTACTATCCACAGCAAATTCTAGCCTAGAGATGTTAAGAGTTCAGAGTTTCTTGAACAGTCAATAGATACGACATGTCGTTACGACATATCAAGATACTTCAACGATGTTCTCGAGGATACCTCACAATGGAGTATTAATCTCATTCCCAGCATCTTCACCGCGGTTCGACCCACTTGTGCCGAGAGACCAGGCCACCTCCCCAGGAGAACGCCAGAATCACCTCAACGAATCAACATGCATCAACACAACAGAATTGTCACAAGTTTTGTGTCGACACATTCACAGCACCCGACTGAGTTCCCAAACATCAGGGCGGAAGTCCTTGATCGCCCGGCTGATCGTCCATAGACCGTCTTTGATGGAGAACCAGACCTGTGCGCTTTGCGTTTCAGGTTGTGGATGTGCGAAAGTTATTTGACAAAGCCATGACATGACCCTCAAAGGACCTGGCTGCTATCCAACAACAAAACGCATGCGTGTACTATGTGCATGTCAAACATCTAACATATCTGCATGTGCGGAATCCCATGTGCTGTAATCTGCGTCTGTAAGGCCTTGTTGACAAACGATGTGTGTGAAGTCAGGGTGCTAAGGGATGTCACCTTGCGACATTCGCTCTCCAATCCAAGCTGCCAGGCCAGCAACCAGGAGCCGCAACAAGAGAGGAATGGCTAGCAGCACTGCCTGCCCAAGCGAGGCAAATTGCTGTCATTTAAGCATTCATCCACATCAAGCTGTCTCATTTGCATTCCCTTGCGTGGTCTTTCTTTGTCGTTCTGTAGTTGTCTTTGCGCGATGGCTTCAGCACCGTCTACCGCGTTCTCACCACCAGTTCTCTTGCACATGTTTGTTGCTTCAATTCCAGCCAACTCTTGCCAAAACAATCTTGAACACTGAAAGCCCTCAGGGCACCGCACCAGCCGAACCAACCACGACATAGTGTCGTCCATTCCAGCTGGCCATTCACCGGAAGCCAACATGGGGACAAACCAGAAGATGACCTGAGAATCGACCGCCGCTGATGGCAACTGTTAGTATTGTTGTTAGCTCGATGACCTCTCACTGTTCTCGGCCCGCAATCGATCTCAAGTTAGCTACAAAAAGGACTCAGACTCTCAAGCAGGGCAGGACTTCTGCTAAAAGATCACATCATGAAAACAATTTCGAGAGGTTGTGGGATTTGTCGAAACACAGATTATCAAAACAGGAAGAGTGAGGATTGCTATTTGATTCTGGCAGAAAACGTCCACACCGCACGCTACACTGTGTTGAACCAAATGCTCTAGACTTACAAACTCCCTTGGCCTCTGAGTTGTTGTCGGAATTGATTCGATTCTTGGAATGCTGGAGTCTTTGGCTCTGTTCACTGTTATCGGTGTCCACGTGCGCCAGATCTGCAATTGTATCTGTACGAAAAATATCTGCAAAATGCGAAAAATTGCCGAACGGATTGCAAAATTGGACTCGGTGATGATCTACAAATTGGCTCTGCCCCTCTTGCCGCGAAACAACAGAAATTGGGCCGCGCGGAATATTGCTTCTGCGATGGATGTCTGAACCTGTCTCAAACATTCCCAGAGTCCGCGCATCCAAACCAAACATTTTGGAAAATTCCCACGTTCCACACAAGTGTGAACAAACTTTGAGAGTATTATAATATTGCGGACTCTGGCAACCATTTCGACAATAATGCTGCTTTTCGCAGCTCTTCAAGGTCAAAGCAAGCAGTCTCCAGGTAGCGTGAGGCCCCCAACTCCACGCCGGAAACTGGAGCTCTGAGCAAGTCAAACAAATCTGAGCGTTGAATTCAAAATCCAAGCCGACATCACGACTGGATTGTCTGCAGGGACAGGACCAGAGTGACGCGACAACATGCGACAACAAATTTCCTCTCCTGGCGGGAACCATAGGAGGAAGATGAAATCAAATGTGTATCTCGTTCAAGGATCCTTGAAATCAGCAACTAAATCTCATTGGTGTGTGGATCGAAGTCTGTTTCACTTGATCTTTCTTCATCCTAAAAACAAAATGCGTGAAGGGTCGCGAGAGGGATCCCAGAACCGACGACTCCATGATCCTACCTCTGTTGCCCCTCTTGCCATTTGCCAAATCAGCTGAAGTGGTTTCAAGATGTTTCAAGACATGTTTGATTTCGTGGTGAATGACTTCACCCGACAAGGTTCAAATGGCTGAAGCAGCTCCAGGGAACACAAAAAAACCAGGCGGCGGTCAAATCTTTGAGGACCATTTCGAATGGCCTGACCAATGTGTTTCATCGGCCTGCGAAACAGCCAGGTCCACCTCAACATTTTCCAGAGTCTGCATATCCAGAATTTAAAAAACAACCAAATGAAGCAGAATGGGTTCCAGCGTTCAAAATGTGACGCAGAATGCGAACAAACTTTGCGATTGCAGACTCTGGCAACAAATTCAGCAATGATGCTGCTTGTCGCAGCTCTTCAAGGTCAAAGCAAGCAAGCTAGTCTCCAGGTAGCGTGAGGCCCACAACCACACCACGGAAACTAGAGCACTCAGCAAGTCAAACAAATCTGAGGGCTGAGCTCAACATCCGAGCCGACATCACAACTGGATTGTCTGCAGGGACAGCACCAGATTGACTCGACAACATGCGACAACAAACTTCCTCTCCTGGTGGAAACCATAGGAGGAAGATGAACAAGACTTCACTTGATCTTTGATCAGTGTAAAGCCACGCCCGTCGCTCAAGCCACAAATTTCTGGGGTTGCTCCAGATCCACCCCGCCTCAGCTTTCAACCCCAACATATTTAAGTTGGAAATATCAAGCATTACCAAATAGCAAACGATAATCACAATTAAATTCATTGGCCAACCATGGTTTGCTCAAGCAAGAAAGGCCTCCTTTGGTACTGGAGGATTCTGGTGGTCTGGAGCTGGCACCACTACCAAGGTAGTTAGTTCCGGCTCAGTCTTCCTCCGGCGTCGAAGAATGAACGCCAATCCACCGAGGCAGCACAACATCAGCAGAGTGCCCAAAATGATCATGACAATTCCGGCCGGCCCAAGTGGACCTTCCATGGAAGGTGGACCCAGCCCTTCATTCAATCCACTCCACACTGTCATAGAGCTACTGCTTGTGGTGGTGCTACTGCTTGTAGTTGTAGTCGTCTGGGTGTGCGTCCCACTTGTGGTTCCGCTTGTGGTTCCACTTGTTGTCGTAGTGCGACTTGTTGCCGTTGCTGCTTGTGTGACACTGAGCGTGCTGCTTGTTGTTGCAGTCGCGGTTCCCGTAGTGGCGGTGGCAGTGTTTGTAAGGCTGGTTTCAGTGCTTGTAAGTGTTGTCAGTGTGTTTGTCAATGTCGTGACAGTGTTTGTAGCACTTGTGACAGTGCTCGTAATGCTTGCTGAAGTGCTTGTCGCAGTGCTTGTCGCAGTGCTTGTTACAGTGCTTGTTGTAGTGCTTGTTACAGTGTTTGTTACAGTGCTTGTCACAGTGCTTGTCACAGTACTTGTCACAGTGCTAGTGCTTGTCACTGTCGTTGCAGTGCTTGTGACGCTTGTTGTATCTGTGACGGTCGTGGTGGTCGTGGTAGTCGGTAGTGAAAACACTACTAAAGCATCCTTGCCACGGGATGTCATGTAGACATCGTTGCCAATCACCCTGACATCCCTGGGCCGCTCGCCCTGGGAATAAACATTGAGGTGGCTTTCTTTGACTGGATTAGTGGGATCCGCAATGTTCACCACGGTCAAAGCATGACGCTGGTTGGCGGCCACATAGGCATAATCGCCAGACACTGCAATTCCTATTCCTGAATATAGCTCGCTGTCAGTGACAAATCCAACGACACTTGGGGAGCTGGGGGTTGTAATGTCTACCACAGCCAGCCCACTTCCACCGTATACACTGATGTAGGCATAGTTGCCCACCACCACCAGATCCTTGCCTAGGTTCAGCTGGGTTGTGTCTTCTAATGAAGCCACAAGGGTAGGGTTGGTTGGGTCCGCAATGTTCACCACCGTGAAACGATTGTTGGTCTCCACAACTATGTAGGCATAGTCGCCAATGACCGCAATGCCCCTGGCTCCTCTGAGATTGGTCCAATCAGCGAGGTAGCCTTCAATGGTGGGATTGGTCGGGTCCACAACGTTCACCACGATGAGGTAACCAGCATTGAACGCCGTCACATAGGCATAGTTGCCAACCACCGTGACTCGTGCAACTCCAAACATTTTGGTAGAGTCTGAAACTGACCCTTCCACACTGGGACTGGCAGGATTTGCAATGTTCACCAGGGTCAGGGCACTAGCATCATAAGAACAGATGTAGGCATAGTCGCCAACCACTGTAAAGCCTAGTGGAGCCCCAAGGTTGGCGCTGTCGAAGATGGTGCCCGCCAGGGTGGGGTTGGTGGGATCTGCAATGTTCACAATGGCAAGACCGTCCAAAGTCTCTGTAAGGATGTAAGCGTAGTCACCCACCAGCACCTGCAGCACTGATATTAGCCAAAGGTTTGACACGTGACTACCATTTGTGTAATCCGATATCAAGTTGAAACACAAGGATGAGCACCAATCATTAGCCTTGAATAGGCATCATCGTAACTATCGACTGTTGTTCATGTGGGTTTCACCTAGAGACGCATCATCTCAACCAATTCATTTGCCTCCAATTCCGTAGGCCAATCCATATTGGTCGAGTCTTGAAAGTAGCCAATCTCCGTCAAGGTGATGCCAAAGGAAGGCACCGCCAACAGCACCAAAAAGGCCGACTTCCAACAAAGCTCCATCCAGGTCACGAGGAGTCTCAACGGTTGGTCCAGTTCTATGCTGGCTGAGTTGTGGCTGCGTTCAGAGATAGCTGCGTTCACGACCGTGAGCAATGATGTTTGTCAATGTTTGTTTTTCAACAAGCTAATTACTAATTGGAATGCAAAACAAACTACGTCCGCTTTGGCGCAAAGTTTATGAGCGACCCATGTACACGCAAGCTATCTTCCAAAATGCCATATCGCTAAAAAGTTGCTGGAGTTCAGCCATGCCAAGCGTCAATGAGAAATTCGCAAGCACCGAAAGTGCCGAGGGGCTTTATGTTTGATTCTGCGATAGCCCATCCTTGAATCTAACTGCTAAGCAAGCTCTAAAGGTTCACCTGGGGGGCTCTTTCGCTCTAGAACACTGTGTTTGTTTCACATTTCTCAACATGCCACCAAACTCTTTTGCAAAATGGTTTATTGAAATAGACCGCTTTGAAGGGT
This sequence comes from Symbiodinium kawagutii, assembly GCA_009767595.1. Classification (NCBI taxonomy): domain Eukaryota; class Dinophyceae; order Suessiales; family Symbiodiniaceae; genus Symbiodinium; species Symbiodinium kawagutii. The sequence continues at coordinate 90,580 of VSDK01013820.1, forward strand.
TGCCCTCGTAGATAAGTTGCATCATAAGGTGATACACTGGTTTGGGATAATCTGGCATGGTTTGGGGAGCTTACGAAAGCTTGTGGATGATCAATCCACCCTTCGGTCATCATACCATGGCTTCCCTGCACTGGGAAGGTATGATGAGCCTTGTGCCACTGTCATTCTATGTGACATGCATTCGAGCGGAGAAGGATCGCAGAAGAACCGAGATCAAACCAGAACCTACAGTAACACCAATCCAATTGGCCAATTCCATCCAGTTCCCAAAATCCCCAGTTCAAAGACCCGTCAAACCCAAAGATTGACTCGTCCGCGGGAATCAAGACAGCCTGGCAGCAAGACCATTCGGGCAAGCGACTACCAGCAACAAGGGGCAGAATGGATTGAGGCACCATCTACCTTGGTCATGCACTTCACTCAAAACAGTACACCCAACCCAGGCAGTTTTGCTCCTCTCTGGATTCCCTGCACCATGCTTCCGCTTGCAAGAGCCTTTGCCTAAACTGGCACCTCATGGCACCTCATGGCACCTCCCTGCACCCAACTTGAAACCCATGTGCTGTGCCGACTTCGGATCGCCCAGGTGCAGCCCGAGGGTGGCATTGGAATGGTCGGCTCCAGGAACTCCACTCGATCCATGCGTGCTCGGAGCACATCCAAGGGCCCGGGGCTCCACCCTCCCACGACCTGAAAGACTCGCTTCCAAGAGAAAAAAACCAGGGAAACCGCACGGAAAACCGCAGGGAAACCGCAGGGAAACCGCTTCCACTGTGAAGCTCCAATGTCTTTCACCGCTTTCAACAGAAGCCCCAAAAGAAATTTGGCCCCATTGCTGGCCTTGGTTCTTCAACATGAGAAAAATCATCTCTGAATACAGTTCCAATGAATTGCATGATTTGAGGAAACAGGAATGAAGCAAGAAGCCCCATAGGAGCCCCCTGTTGCTCATCCTTTGGAGGTTGGTATTGACCCATTGTTAACCCATAATCAAAGTAGAAAATACAAGGCAATTGCATTCAGGGCACCAGCACCCGTCGAGACGGTTCATTGTGTGCCATCACCATGGCCAAAGGCGAAGGCAAATGGAACAGCCAAACGGAGGGCGAGTGGTGCAGTCTGTTGGGCTAGAGGGTGGGCTACACCTATGAAGCTTAGCGAATCGGGCAACGTCAAGCTCTAAGGATCGGACCTGATGTGTGATTGTGCCATCCCTGGAACTTCAGCTATGCTTGGCAATTGAAGGGGCAACAGATTTAGATGAGGCCTGAGCGGCCATCGTGTGAATCCAGATCTAGAATTAATCGTCAAGCTGGGGCAAACTGGATCGTACAACCAGCAAATCTGGGATGTAAAAAACAAGACAGCATGACAACATGGCAACATTGATCGCTGGCTTCGCCGATATTAACCCAGTGTGTGTGTGTGTGCGTGACCCCTTTGCCTATCACATTGTATGACTCACGTTGTCAAATGAATTTTCATCCACTTGGGGGAAAACGAGCCTATCACAGCTGCGTGCTCCCGAGTAGATTCATACATCAGGCCATCTTCGTTGTATCAAAGCTAAATCCAATCAACCATCAAATGAGTGTTTCTCAAAAGAAAGGACCCACCAAATCATCCAAAATCAACCATTTCTTACTATAAACCAACATAAACCATCCATTTTTGGGGTACCCCAATGGCTTGAGAAAGCATCAAATCTTCGCTAGGCATTTTGTTGAGGCCAAGTCGGCTCCAAAAGTCGTGACCTTCTGAGCTCAGCACTGCACCAAGTAATCCTTGGATCCAGGCATGAAAAAGACAAAACAGAAGCGGTGCATCTTTTGTTTCCAGACCTTCAACGGCATGGGTCTATGGAAATCATATGAAATGATGTTGCATATCATGTGGTTTATCATGCTGTTTATCATTTGTTGATCAAATTGTATCAACTAAAAATATGGTATCATACATCAGCTGACTTCCCTTGGAACCCAGGTCGACATGGCCAGGTTGCAAAGGTGAGAAGCAATAAACAGAGCTGGATGACGGTCATGACCACGAGAGCCACGATGGGAGCTCCTTGAGATGACAAGGAATACCAACAAGATGCCAGTCCATGGATCAAGCGCTCCTTGGATCCGTGGAGTCCATGTCTTTCTTCATAATGTTGAGCATCTCAGACTTTCCTTCATAATGTCTCTATCATGTCTTAAATATCTCAGTTTACAGAAAACTAATCTTTGACTTTATGTGTACATCTAGGACAAAGTGTGCCCAGTGCAAAAATAAATTCATATTTCCATAGATTCGAAACCTGCACACGATCTCCGATCCTGTCGAGAGCTCTTTCTTGAAGATACTTGGCAACATCTGTGGAGCGTCAGCAGAACTGCTTCCTCAACGCATAGCGCAGAGATATGCGAAGGCAATCACTGAAGACGAACGCACGGACATGCAAACACTTCCATTTTTGTTCGGCGGTCGGAGCATGCACTTTCTTTGTTCTGAGTTCTCTGAGATACAAAGTGAATACACTTTGATATCTACGAACGTGTTCCACCTTGTTTTTCAATGCAAAATGGATCAACACGTTCCCACGTCAGCGTGGATCGCTTCTCTCACAGCTGACTTGGAGAATTGTTCACAACCTCGCAGCCTCTCTGATTATCGCTATATCAACTGCCACCATTCCAACTGGATCTTGCCCCAGGGGCAGCCCCACACTCCCCATCGTGCCTAGGGATTGCACAAAGCGACTCACCACTGCCTGAAGCACCGGAGAAGCTTGGAACTCGAATGATCCTTGTTGTGAGTGGGTGGCTCATTCTAAGAGTGCAAATTTCCTGTATCCAAAATCTATATCAATACATAGTGTTCTTTTTCATATACGTTTTTTTCCAACACATTCATTCATTCATATGTTTTCATTTATTTTTGATTTAAATATGTATTTATCTATTGATTTATTTGTCTATTCATTTATCTACCAATCTAGTCTATTTACTTATCTATTGCTCTATGTACAGACAGTATCTGTTTATTAATTGATTGATTTGTTTATTTTTCCGTTCATTCATTCATTCATTCGTTCGTTCGTTCGTTCATTCATTCATTCATTCATTCATTCATTCATTCATTCATTCATTCATTCATTCATTCATTCATTCATTCATTCATTCATTCATTCATTCATTCATTTCGTTCGTTCGTTCGTTCGTTCGTTAGTTCGTTTGTTCATTCATTCATTCATTCATTCATTCATTCATTCATTCATTCATTCATTCATTCACTTATTTATCTATGTATTGACTGATTTATGTATCTATCTATTTATGTATTTACGTATTTATCGATTGATCTATTTATGTATTTATTTACTTATCTATTTATGTATTTATATTTCACTTATTCATTCATCTACGTTTTATTTATTCATTCATTTATGTATTGATTTGTCTATTGATTTGCTTTTTTATTTACTTATCTATCTATCTATCTATCTATCTATCTATCTATCTATCTATCTATCTATCTATCTATCTACTGTATTCATATCTTTCAATTTGTTCCTATATGTGTTTCTTTGTTTACTTATGTATTTATTCATCTATCTATCTATTTATGTATGCATCTGTTCATTCATTCATTCATTCATTCATTCATTCATTCATTCATTCATTTCATTCATTCATTCATTCATTCATTCATTCATTCATTTATGTATGTATCTTTTTGTTCATTCATTTATTTCTGTATCTATCTATTTATTTATTATTTATCTAGTTATTTATCTATTCATTTATCTATTTACTTTCTTATTTATCTATGTATTTATTTACGTATTTGTTTATGTATTTATTCATTGATTCATTTGGGCATTTATCTAGATATTCATCTATTTACTGCTATATGTAAATATATACATGTAGACATTTACTTTTTCATCTATTTGTCTATCTGTCGTCACTATATATATATATATACAGATAGAAAGATAAATATATATATATATATGCATATTTATTTATTTATCCATTTACATATTTATATATATATATATAATTATGCATATATATATATATATTCAAATTTATGTAAAACCAATGGGAGTTTGAGACTCCTTCAAACCCTCTGGCATTCAAGGGGTTGCTTCCCAACAGGTGCAACAAAAGAAAATCCTCAAATCAAAATCTATCCACAAAAGTTCATTACTTCATCAAACCGGCAGAAAAATCAAGTTCATCTTAAAAGTTTTGACAATGGTTCCTGCCACAGTTCTCCAAAACTACCATGGAAATTTGCATCTGTTTAACCACTATGACTATGAACAATATTAATCAACCAACCAATCATGTGTTGATATATTTGGTAAAACAAAGCATGTCTATCAAGCCGTTACTTGTTTAACCATAATTTTGTTGGCGATTTTTCCCTACTATTAACCGTTTTTTAATGATTGTGACCCATTATGAACCACCAACGAGCTAGTGTTTTTTTCTACATATAACCCACCAACCATAAAGAGTGGTCTCCCCGGATCGGCCCTACCCCACCAGCTCAGAGGTGTACAACAAGGTGTTGGCCAGGGCCGCGGAGATGCAAATCCATATTCCCAGCCTAGCAAGTGAGACCGGTAAGACCTTTGACGGTAAGCACATGAAAGCCGTGTCTGTGCCATTTCTATGCCATTTGATCCATTTTCTGTTTTTGCAAATTTTTACAATTGCAGCTCAGTTTTGTCCACCAACTTCTGCCAAGATTCGGCTGCCACAAATGTCGGTAGGCTACACTGAGATAGCCATCTTGCCACGCACCATCGCTGACGAGCGCTTGGAAGGTGCACAGCACATAGACTACCTGAGCAGTTTCAATTTTTTTTTGGAATGGTTCCACCGGTGTTGTTTGACAACTGTTTTCCCAAAAAACACAAACAACATGAAAATCCCATAATACCATGTTCCCTTACAAATTGTCAAATACTTCCCGGCAAAAACCAAAATGATCCCAAATGATTATCACATCAAAAGAGTATTTTGGGCATTGCGCGATTGCATCATGATGGTGAACTTTTGCGATGACACCAACGTCTCTTGAGAGAGTTACCCAATTTTTTTTTGACGACATCCGTATCATTTTGCAAAACCTTTTGCGCGCCGACTTACTGAAATGATATGAGAGATCTGGCCGCAATGCAGTTGATGCGAATCAGAAGCCTCCAACAACTGTTTTTTTCAACATGACCAAAGACATCCGCCGATTGCAGCCCAAGCTTTGGGCCATGCCAATAGGATAATTCAAACCACAAGTAACGTTAGCAAGCAAAAACACAAAAAGGGACGCACGAATCATTGCAAGCCGTGCCACGGGAATTCGAACAAAATACAAATTTCGTTCAATTATCAAATCAATGCCAACTGTTCAATTTGCCGTTGCTCTCGGTCGCTTGCTTGAATGGGATACACGCAAGCGCATGCCCCAGCAACGTAGGCTACCAGCCACTGCCATGTCCAAATCATGTTGGCCCGGTGAAGATGCATAGGCTCATGGACACTGGAAATGATTTTTTGCAAAAATCAAAAGATACAAGTGCCCAAATGGACACACGCGCGCAAAGATTTTATGGGCGCAAAGCTTCGAAATATGTAGGTGCACATGCGCGGGTGTTGCCATGCACCACATCAACGCGTGCAAACACGCCTGGTGAAAGAAATGCCTCAATGAAAGTTTGACAACGCCAACGAAATTTGATTACATAACATCTCAATAAATATAGATATGTATATACACATGTATATGTAAATATTTTTCTGCTCTTAAACACATCAATTGAAATACAGATATGTGTGTGTTGATGTGTGTGCGCATACACGCGTGATATCTACGGGCGAGTTCGCCGCCAATTGCGCTCGCGCAGGAGAAGGCGTGGTTTCGCGCGTCTGCGCGCGGGCGGCGAGGCTGAAACCAATTGGGTTACAACTCTTTCGCGGCCGCGCAAACCCAGCAGCTTTGCCCCTGGGACTCCGCCGCGATCCCAAGGTTCGGTTGGTGGCGGGAAGGCCTAGACCCGCGAAGTTGTCGTTTTCGTTACGAAGTTTTCGCAGGCGTCAATCGTGCACATCGGATGGAAAGTCTATCTCCGAGAGCTCGTTTTGTTACATCGACTTTTGATCGGGCTGAAAGTGAACTAAGCCTGAAACATTCTGAAACATGTATTTGATGCATTCATTTTATGCATTTATTGGTGGTACACACATCGGAAGTTCAATTCATAGTTTCTGCGGGCACAACACTATGATATCAACGTAGAACCTCAGCACAATGAATTCTTGAACGCAAGATCCAAGAATGGAATTGAAAGTAAACCTGGCACGGGCATCACGTTCCAAAAAAATACAAACTCAGAACGAACACAACCAGGCATTTACATTCCAAGTCATCTAAGCTCAAGATTCAGCATTGTACTTTGACATAGCCACTAAGCATGAAATCAGCAAATGTTTGGCTGTGTCCACGGTAAACTTCCATGTGCAAATCCCAATCCAGGTTATTTTGAGGGTTGATTTTCTTTTATTAGAGTTCAATACGGGATTGGTCCACTTGTGGATCACATTGTTTTATTCTACGTGGAGGCTATAGCTGGTAGCTTGAAATTCCTGAAAAGAATGGGTTCCACTTCCGGGTTCAAATCTGCATGTCTCTCCCTCAGGCCATCCTGGCAATGGTGAGGATTCCGTGTTCGTGTGAGGCGAAAAGAATATGAGTCACTGTCCGCTATATATCCCTTGGGAAATCCTGAAGTAGTTCCATGTTAAAATGACATCCCAATCCCTTTGCCTAGATTTCCTGGAGATTGTGAGGTCGATTTGGCGCCGTAACTTTGCCAGTTGCGTACGTTCACATGGAACACAGCTGAGACATTTGTCATGTTTCGAAAAAAATGAATTTGATAAAGGTATTCAATGTGTTTTCTGTCTACGTTAGTTGAGTTAAGTTCTGGCAGAATATATGCTTTAAAATACACTATACATAATAGTACAGGACGTCAGAATGATCCAAAGAACTTTATTTGACCTGGTTGTTGCATGTCTTCGGGGGGTAGATGTCTTTGTGAAACGGGTTCATATTTCACACCACGGATGCCAAATGGGCCTCAAAATCATGCCCAGGGTCAGGTAGGTGCAAACATGTGTGAATTTCGGACTGGCAAACAGCTTGGCTCGTATCAATTCTCAATTGTAGCCGAAGATATGTGCCCTAAGCTTCTTTACAAACCCGCGAATGCCCAAAATGGCCCTAGCAACCGCGTTGTGGTGCCAAAATGGGCCCAGTATCACCTTCATGCTTCTTCCCCCTCCTTCACATCCTGGCTCGGCCCATTCGCAAAGCGACCCCGATATTGACAACCATCATTAACCCCTAGTGTTCGCTATCGAGCGTTACCAACCATCCTTCACCATTCTTGATCAAGCACCATCAACTACCCATGACTTAACCAATCAAATATGATCAAAAGATTTGCACCTCCCATTTTTACCTTAACCAATCAAATGTTATTAAATAAGCTTCACCAAAATTGTGCAATGGTTAAATTGTCCAATGGAGTTATACCGTAAGCATAGTAAACAATCATCATTAGAGATAGGTCTGCAATTTTGCTCATTAACTATTGACATGGAAATCGATTAACCATGGGAATCTATTGACTATTGCACTTACCGTTAGTTACTAATTATTAACCAATTGGTATATCAATAGTCATTGTGAATTAATTGTGACTCATTGTTGACAAAAAGTGCTCAACTAATTAATATTCTAACTATTAATCACTGTTACTATTGATTACTCATTCTTAACCAATCACTAATCATTGTTATTATCCAATTGTTCATCATGGTTATTAATCAATTGGTTAGTTGAGTATCAGTATTTAGCCAATTATTAATTGCACCTTCCATTAACTATTCCACCTCTATTACCATGGGTGACAAATTAACCCATAGATGGCTTAAGTCCATGATTATGTGATGGATTACCATGGGTTACTAATTAACCAATAGATCACTCAATCTGTTACAAATCACTAATTATTACTATTCTTGACCACTTGGTATATGAATAATTATCATTAACTAATAACTACTCAAAAAACAAATTAGGTTAATATTAGCAACGATAATTGGGTTAATTCATAGTAATCAGTGAATACCATCATAATTTCACCCTTATCATTATTATCTTTATTACTAGGCAAAAACGAATTAAACCAATTATCATTGGTGAATAGTAACCCTGACCATAACTGTTAACTGTGCAAATTACCATTGGTTGATAGTAACCCTGACCAATTACCATTGGTTAATAAACTTATCAATGCTAAATATCCAAAAGAAATTGGCAAAACTCAATTTACCATTGGTTAAATAACTAGCCCGGCAAAACTGTGCCATTCCACGGATGGTCTCCCCGTTGGATGCCGAAAAGGCACCCAGGCCGCCAGCGCTGCCCAGAGAAGGCCATGGATCAGCTGCTGGGGCCCCGCCACGTCCTGGCGGGACGTGGAAGCGGATGAGGGGTGATGGGTGGCTTATTTGGTGGCGTTCAATGGTGGTTCAATGGTGGTTCAATGGTGGTTTATATGGTGGTTTATATGGTGGTTTATATGGTGGTAATATGGTGGGTTTGATGGTAGTTTGATGGTGGTTTATATAGTGGCTGAAGTGGTGGTTTCATTCATGGTGGTTTCAGTGGTGGCTCAATTGGCGATTTTGGGATGGTAATATTCCGGCATAAGTTGTAAAACTAGTGGTTAAATCAGTGGTTTAATATGGTTGATGAATGGTTAAATTTGTGGTTTAATTCGTGGTGAAATGAGTGGCTGATAATAATGGCTAGTGGCTGATATCAGCGGTTAATGATGGTTAACGCGGCTGGTAACAGTGGGCTCAATGAGTGCGGACAATAGTGGATAAACATGGTTATTTGATGGTTGATCATAGAGATTGATGCTGATAGAAGTGATTGATATCCAACCGTAATGGCCAACAATGGTCGATTCGTGGCTGATTACAGGTGCTTACTGGTTAACCAATAGTCGATAATGGTTATTTCATGCAGGATGACCACTCTTGTATACTTACCCAGAATAGCCACCAATAATATTGGCTAATGCCAGTGAGTTGTAATAAGACTGTTTCATCATGGGGAGTAAAAGTGGCAACAATGGCTAATGGATTGACTGCTAGTAGTGATTGGAAACCTAAGAGAATGATAATGGTAAAAGTAGCGAATGGTTGACGATGGTCAATGATGGGTACTATCTACTGCTTAATAATAGTTCGAAATGGTGAATAATGCTTTGTGATGTTTAATGATGGCTAATTGTCGTTAAGCATCGCAGCATCGTCACTCTGATCAATTGTCCATGGCTTGTGTGGACAATAGTGGCAATAGGAGTTATTGATACTCAACAATAGTGGCTGATCATGGATGATACCATTCTGCTAAACCCTGATTACGAATGATTGGCTAATGCGGCTAATGTCTTCAACCATCATCAACAATAATGGTATATAATTGTTTCCTTAGGCTGTCGATATTGACCAACCAGCAATAGTGATCAACAACTATGGGTGGGAGAGGGACATCTAGTGATCAATATCCCATGCCCGAACGGTGTATTTTCCATGGCTCCGCCTGATCCTCCCGCTGCCACATCTTCTCCTCTGCCAAGTTGCCAAAAGAGTCCCAGCCAGTGTTTAGCCAAATCAAAGAAGAGAAGAAGAGGTTGACATCCTGAGGAGCGGAGCCATGTCGAGCTCCAGTGGAGGTTGATGTTGGTGCTGTTGTGCTTCGTTTATTGCATCATTTGAGTTCCCCAAAAGTGCCCTCTCTTGGAGCCTTACCTCAACCCCACCCATCCCATCCCATCCCATGAACTCTCCCGATCCTTGGTAGATTTCATAGAGTCCCAGGAAAAGGTATGAGTCCAGGCCAGACCGAAGCTTGGTGCAGACCATGGCAGCGCCACCAGGAACGGCAACCTGGGAGGCGAAATCCCAGGAGAGACAAACACCAGGCTCTTAGGGATGGGGATTCTGGTGGCGTAGTTGCTTTGAAGCCACCAACTCTCGTCCTCTCTTCAAAACAATCCCCTGGGAGCTGTTTTGCAAATTGTTTCCACTTATTGACTTGATACGGATTCTTATTTTTAGGACAGGGATGCCCCAATCGTACTAGCTGGGTCTCGTCCACATCTACTCAATGTCGACCCCGGATTGATGAAAGGGCCCCGTGAAGGTCGACAAGGTCTGAAAAGCATTGCTTTTCTCCACTCTCCAATTCAGCAACAGTCAGCCAGTCATGAGATCTCTTTCAGTTCCCCCTTTTCTTGCTCTTTTTTGTCAGTCTTCCTGAGACCAAAGGATCTTGATGGATTGGGCAGTGGTGTTTAAGAGGTGACAAGTAGTGAAGGAGGATACCCCGGTAGAAATGTACTGAGGGATCGATCAATTTGAGGATACTTTTTTGACTTGATCAGTTTATAGGATTGTGATTTTTTCCTGGGCCTTGTGCTTTCTCTTTCCACTTGGAATTATTTATCAAGATTCTGCTCCTTCTCTTCTCTATAAATCTCTTCTGCTACGAGACATCCATCAGCTTAATACTTCCTTTTTAAGTAAAAGGAAACAATACCAAGCCAACACTGTAGATAAATCCAAGGGTCAGAGGTTCCCTATTGTCTAGTGTATCCTCATGAAAGTGCAAGCAAACAGCATCAGATTAGTATCGCCATGAAAATTTAGGATCAGAGTGAACAATTTTTGATTGGATGGCATTGTTTAATGTGCCAAATGCTTGCCTAAATTACTTGATGGCAGCATTTGAGGGAGCCAGGGGGTACTGATTAGTTGGGGGTCGTGGTTTCCTTGATTGGTGAAAAACATTGTCAAGTTGGTGGTTATATAAAGCACCTGAAAAGATTAGTCAACGAGACCATCATCCCCAGGTACGGTTCAAAGCCAAAACCATTTCAAAACCACGAATCAAATATTGACCCCAAATCTGGGCTTCAACCATCACCAGCCATTATCAACCAGTACCAACCAGCATGAACCATTCTTAATCATTGTCAACCCCTTAACCCTAAATTCTTGAGCCACGAAGCATCACCAGCACCAGCACTGCCATGAACACTTCAGCTGCCATGTCCACGGCCAACAAGTTCACACAAAGGCCCAAGGCAATGGCGAGGAAAGGGGCCAGCCGTGGTAGCCAACCCTCCACCTGCCACAAGGTATCTGGGACAAGATACCAGGAAACATCGCCAAGACTTGGTAAAAAATATCATCTCCTAGTACGGAGAGGCTATTGCAACGTTCATCTTTCGGGAATAGGAACACGTTAGGCAGGTGCTGTATGGTGCTGCTGGGTGAACAACCCAACAAGCACCGCGGCTCCTTCAACTCCACAAGTCCAGCCTCGTAGCCGGCTGACTGGGCATAACCGACAATTACGGTGGTGTAGGTAGCAAGATCGACCACTTGGTACCTTACCTCGTCTGCACGCCAAGCCAAACATTTAACTCACATCCAAAACCTGTGTTGGGCGCTCTTAGTAGGGATTCCTTTCATTTTCAATCAATCACAGTAAAATCAACTATACACATTCTCACATTCCTGCACGAACTGGTAGATTAACCCAAGCTGCCCGATAGGGCCGTTGAACTCTGCTTACCTAAGGTGAAGGTACGAACTGGCTTCATTGATCTCCACGAAATGCTGACAAATTCTGCGCAAACTGAATGGTTCTGTCAAGCCAGTCAAGCCAAATCAAACTGAGTCTTTCAATGTGCTGTCGTTGGCATTCTCACCTCCACGCCGAGTCGCAACAACATATTGAGCCCGATGCACTCTCCAACTTTGGCACCAAAGGCACGGGAGATCCACGTCACCACCCCACTGTTGCTCAGTGGTGGCATCATTGACAACTCACACGTCATGAAGATCTGAGGAAGCACATAGCCTTCGGAGCAGACTGATACTGACATCAAAGTGACACCTTAAAAGCGATCAAGAGGGATAGAACAGGTCAATTAAAAGGCCGATGGGCCTCACTGCTCAATATCAACTGTCTCCCTGCTGGACGGACCTTGTAGCTGTACAAAAAGACACATTCACTACTTATATTAAAGTATTGTGCTTTTCAAACCAGAAGGAGTGCATAGTCATAATCTTACACTAATGCACATGATCTCATCTATTTAGTCCAACTCCAAAATGATAGCCAGCTGCGACCCGGCCTATCATCGTGACCACCAAGCCAAGAAAGAATGCCCCCGGGCCGAAGCACCGAACGGCTGCCTGCTTTTCTAGGCAACTGCACTCATCGCTGATCTGACAAGCAACTGGCTTTGTCTACAAAATGATCCTTCTACTGTACCCACAAGTCAGGTGCCTTTACCACACAATTTGAAAGCAACAAGATGCAAATCATCTCTTGCCGCCAATCACGGGGGACGGTACGAGCACATTACAGACATCACGACGTCATCCCTTCCCTGCACCTCGACGCCAAAAGGCCCGGCACAGGTCATGGCGAAGGCTGCAGCTGCCACATGCCTCCACGTCAACAAACATAAATCTGAGAGCTCCGAAAGAGCAGCAATCAAAATATCACTGAAATCACGAGCTCAATGATTAATATCGTCAAAACATGAAAAATGATTAAAATGCAGTAATAGTAATCAAAATATGTTCAAACCCCTTTTGGCTTGCTTTTAATTCATCACTACTGCCGCTATCGTGATTGACCAATGGGCTGCCGGAGATGATTTGCCTAATCCCATAAAATCTATGGACCCCTGGACCGTCACAAGAAAATGAGCGAAGGTCAGAGATCTCTGAACCCTCAGGTGTTGCGATGTTTCGCTTTGAAAAGATCCAAAATCTAGTGCCGGCCCAGCTGCAAGAAGGGTTTTTGTCAACATATCTCAACACGCCTGACCACAGAAATTTGCGAATGAACACATATCCTTTGTTTTTTCGACCATTCTGAGGTCCCTGGATGAGCAATGGGAAATCCCCTTCACCTACCCTGCTATAACTGGTGAATAATTAGTAGTGACATCATTGCATGAATGATTCAAATAAAGCAAATCTGAAGCCAAAGCTGGTGGACAAAGCGACAAAGGATGATGATGATGATGATGATGATGATGATGATGATGATGATGATGAGGAGGAGGATGAGGATGAGGATGAGGATGAGGATGAGAATGATGATGATGATGATGATGATGATGATGATGATGATGATGATGATGATGATGATTATGATGATGATGATGATGATGATGATGATGAGGATGAGGATGAGGATGAGGATGAGGATGATGATGATGAGGATGAGGATGAGGATGAGGATGAGGATGAGAATGATGATGATGATGATGATGATGATGATGATGATGATGATGATGAGGATGATGAGGATGATGAGGATGATGAGGATGATGATGAGGATGATGATGAGGATGAGGATGAGGATGATGATGATGATGATGATGATGAGGATGAGGATGAGGATGAGGATGAGAATGATGATGATGATGATGATGATGATGATGAGGATGATGAGGATGATGAGGATGATGATGATGAGGATGATGATGAGGATGATGAGGATGATGATGATGATGATGATGATGATGATGATGATGATGATGATGATGATGATGATAATGATGATGATGATGATCATGATGATCATGATGATGATGATGAGGATGATGAGGATGAGGATGATGAGGATGATGATGATGATGATGATGATGATGATGATGATGATGATGACGACGATGATGATGATGATGAGGAGGATGAGGATGAGGATGAGGATGAGAATGATGATGATGATGATGATGAGGATGATGAGGATGATGAGGATGATGAGGATGATGATGAGGATGATGATGAGGATGAGGATGAGGATGATGATGATGATGATGATGATGAGGATGAGGATGAGGATGAGGATGAGAATGATGATGATGATGATGATGATGATGATGAGGATGATGAGGATGATGAGGATGATGATGATGAGGATGATGATGAGGATGATGAGGATGATGATGATGATGATGATGATGATGATGATGATGATAATGATGATGATGATGATCATGATGATCATGATGATGATGATGAGGATGATGAGGATGAGGATGATGAGGATGATGATGATGATGATGATGATGATGATGATGATGATGATGACGACGATGATGATGATGATGACGACGGGGAGGATGAGGATAAGGAAGAAGGAAGGGGCGCGCGAAGAATCACGCGATGAGGGACCTCTGTCCCCCAGTGCCATTTGTTTGGCGTTGCAGCACCCGAGGGTGCCTGGTGCGCAAGTGATGGGGCTGCCTGTGCCTCAACGGCTGCCCCAAGGATTCGCTTGACATGGCACATGGCAAAGCCACCAGTGGTGAAAACTACATCGCTTGCTCCATTCGTCAGTCGCATGACCACACTGATCGCGGATGATGTTTGGTGGTTTTGAGGGTGGACCACACTGTCTCTTACATTGCTTCCACCCTCAAAACCACCATACTCGGAAGAAGCGCTGTCTCTTACATTTCTGTTGTTTGCCGTGGAATGGCCGTTATACTTTGGGGAGTAGGTCCAGGTGGAAGCACTGAAGTTGCAAGACTTTTTGCGTCTAATAACTTCATAACTTGGTGAAGACTTCGAAGCACTGAGGCAATAAAATCATTGAGCCGAAAAAACAAAAAGGGGCGTGCCAATCGGTCGAGTTCTATCTGCATTCATCCAGCTTTGGGGCAGATTGGGGCCATTGAGTGACTTGTGACTGATGTGACTAGCAAAGCGATCAGCTCGGCAGTCGGTCTGCCTTTTGCGGGTTACAGCTCAGCCAAACTCTTTGGAGAGCTTGCAACATCAAAACGCTTGGCGGCCGGACTGTGCCAAGCTGCGGCTTTGCGCCGCTTTGAAATACTTTGAAAATGTGAAGACATCAAGACACTCGCTCAAATGGGTCAACATGATTGAAGAAGTCATGGATGCAATTGAGTTGCGTTTAGTGCGTCCTAGTTGTGCTTGAACGTTGGTTCAATGCGAACCATGAATCCTACGACAATGCACAGCTTGGCCGATGTGACCAGCCATGCAAACTACCTCTGAAAATCTGAGGCTACATACTGCTACGATTGGTCCGGTGGCTGAAACTCGTTGCACTGCTCGAAACAAATCATCTATAGAACTCATAGAATATATCATAAATCTATTGTTGGCGAAGCCTTCCGCAAAACTGGCGCGTTCCGTCTCTCTTCAGCTACGGGCACAACCTCAAGACTCCTTTGGTCCTCATCTTCCGCTCCTACTAGGACAAACCCGGGCTGCGGCTGTCACCTTCGCTTTGGCCCTGGTGCTGCCTTTGGAATATTGCGTTTCTTCTTTTTTCCTGGGGACCCACCACAAGGCAGAGGACAAGCTGGCAAGGACTGCGAAACGATCTAAAAAAGAGGTGGAGATTGAAAAATGCAAAAATATACAAAAATCATCAAAATTCAGGATTTGTTCAACATACTCATTTTGATCCTGCCGAGAATCTCAATACGTACGTTTCGAAGTAGGGATACCTTGGGTGCGAATCACGCGCAACTTTTTCCATCGCTAGCAAAGAGATTGCCATCTTTCAAGTCTCGGCAGCTTCACAATATGGACTCATCATCCCTTTTAGCTGCATAGAACTTCTTCAAAATGCCAATCTTTCACCCTGTGTACACTTCAGATCGACTGGATGCGTATCATCAACCGTGCACAACATCCTGAACCGGGCTGCATGTAGTCGGCAGCGATGTAACACAATAGAAGGAGGATCCTCAGCATCGCTGCTTTGCGTACTGGAATGTGTTGGAAGCGTAGAAACAGAAGTGGAAGATGAAACGGTTTCGTTGAATGACTGCCCTCCAAGACTCACTCCCACAAAGGCCTCGAGACAAAAACTCAGACTCGCAACAACAACAACACTGGCCTCACTTTATCAACGTGGCAAATCACAATCTGCAGGGAGCTCTGTGATTGTGCCAGGACATCTACAACTTTCAAACTTTGAGGCGGTTGGATCGGTAAAGATTGTTGGATTCTCGTTCTCTCGATTTGAACGAAGCTTATGTCTGCCACCACTGCCGCAAAAAACTCCGCTGGGGCCCGCGCCATTTCGGACCAGCTTACCTTGATTTCACAAAAATCGAGGTGAACACATGCGGGGAGTTGTCTAGCATTCATCAGATTTCGGCAAATGCAATCGAGTCTGGACCCGACTCTCATAAACTGCTTGGAAGATATTGACCCAAGACTGGCCCAAGACTCCAAGCACAGCTAGCATTTGCCAATCGCTGAGACATTTCCCCAAAATTACCCCGAAAATCCCATCCAAAACTTCTGATCCTTACAACCACCATCTTCGGGGTGCAACATAGAATCAGCAGAGACTTGACAATTCCGCAAACTGCATAACTCGGGCAATGGTCCAAGTCCCAGGTTCTCCCAAGGTTCTCCCAATTTATCACAGGTTCCTTCTCTCTCAAACCTGTCTTCCCAGGCACTCTCTCCCTGCCAAGATACTGGAGCACTCTGCTCAACTTCCACTGTGGCCTCTGGATCAAGCTGCTGCATATGTACCTGAGCCGCCAATCTCTATGGGAAGTCTGGGAAGACATGAAAAACATGTACCAACTATGTATCCTTGCTGATCCTTGGTGCATTTTCCGAAAGCAAATCAGTTCCATGAATATCCATGAGTGAGAATGCAGCTGTTTGATGTCTCCTTTGCAGCAACAGCAGAGGTTTGCCTTGACGAGCTCATCCAAAAAAGCATCCAACTTCGACATGGCGACTGCCCAGGGCCAAGCTAGGCCACGTCTGTCACGTCTGCAGTCCCCCTCAAATCATGACAGAGCTGTATCGCTTTGCATTCCT